>VYZQ01053520.1:61680-72143 GCA_013400655.1 Mystacornis crossleyi | reverse complement strand
TTTTTTTCCTCTTTTAAGTCTTTAGTAAATGTGCAAATAAAGAGCCGGGGAAGGAGGAGAAAGAGGAGGGTCGGGTTAGTTCAGTCTTTGTGCTTTCTCGTTTTTCTCGCCCGCTCGTTGCTGGCCACTCTGCGGCGTGTGACTGTGTCCGGCCGGCTGCCGCTAAACTGTAGTTCCTCTAAAAATCAGAGAGACAGATCCCCCGGTCCGGAACAATGTCAGTCAGTGGACTTCCAGACCACGCTTCGCCTTCACTTAATTCAGCCACTGGATAAATCCGTATTGCTTTCAGTGCTCATCTCCCCCCTTAGTAATAAGCAGCAAGCTACGGACCCAGGCAAAGAACTCCTCTCGAGTACTTTCCCTTTTACTCCCAGACACTGAACAGTTTCAAGTACAGTTTCAAGAAAAGCACGGCGGAGGGGGGAGAAGGGGAAGAGGGAAAAAAAACCCCAAGCAACCCAGCCCCTCTTCAGACAGTAATTACAAACGGAGAGTTGCACTTACAAACTTCCAGCATTTTGCCCCCAGAACAGTCCAGCAGCCACTTTTTCTTTGTGTTTTTGTATATTCCATGCCCGCGCCGGCGGGCGGGTGTTTGCCGGTGGGCTGTCGGCGCTGCCGGTGTCGGAGCTGCCCGCGGCCCCTCCGTGCGGCGCGGCGCGGAGCGGAGCGGAGCGGGGGCGGGAGGCGGGTGTCACCGACAGAGAGCGCGGCCGGGGACGCGGCGCCCGGGAGGCCGGGGCGAGGCGCGGAGCCTCCCAGTGGCCGCCGAGGGGAGTCGGGCCGCTGCCGCTCCCGGGAGGTATGTACATGAGAGGAAGCCAAGGAAATCCCTGCTCCCCTCCTCGCCCTGTACCTGGGTGCCGGGCCGGGCGCGGAGTAGCTGCCGAGGAGCGCAGCCTCCCGCGCTCTCCCCCCTCCCCCGGCGGCGAGACCTTCAGGCGAGTACGAGGGAGTTCTCAAATAAATCACTGCGCTGCGCTCCTCTACCAGCTGGATTTCTCTGGAACAGACGGTATAAAAACAAGCAGTGCGTTCTAGGGCGCTCGCATGCACGGGACGAGTGCACGACGCGAGGTCAGGCTCGGGATGTGGGAGCTCCGCGCGCTGACAGGAGCTTCTTGGGTGTCCGGGGCAAGTCACGTAGCGCCTGCACTGTGGTTCCTCCCCGGGAAAGGCGCAGGCTTAGTGCTTCTCTCGCCCGGCTCCTCTGTTTAGAGCAGGGCAATTTTAGACTGCTAGATCTGGCCTCTGGAACTGGCCTTGCTGCAACTGGCAGCCGTCAGCTTCTGCTTTCTGTTGTAGGTGAACTGTAAAGGAGGATGCAGAAATAGCTGGGAGCTGGCCGGCTTTATTAAAGCAATATGCTGTTGTACTACTGTGGCTGCATTAGCCAAATTCCCAGATACCTCTGGGAATAAAAATGGCCCCCAAGCACGCAGAGACACATCCCTGATGGAAAACCTCTAAGGTCTTTGGGGCTGTACAGCCCTGAGTACATGGATGCATTATCTCCTTCAGTTCTGCAATGGGTCCAGACAGAAAAATACACAAATTTCATCACAGCAAACTGAGAGCATTAAGCTGAGGATGAGGAGTAGCTGAAAATAACCCTCTCAGGTGGTTTTATCCCCTTCCAAGGTCACACAAATAAATACTTTGAATACCAGTGATGAAGTGACACATTCTTGGAAAATCCCCCAGAATATAAAAGATATGCAACATTAGACACACGGGAAATATAAAAGCCCCCACTTTCATGACCCCCATCTCCTTCATGCGGCAGCAAACATGAGGGTTTGTTGCAACATGTGGGTTTCCAGGTTCTGGCTCGGTGAGCACCAGCCAGAGCCTCTGGCACGTTCAGACCCAAGTTTGTCTCAGCAAATACTTTGAGACTTTGCTGAGGGATACGGTCTGGGGGAGAGGGTATGGGGTTGTGCTGCTTTCAGAGGAAGGCATTATTGGTAACAGGAAAAAGGGAATTTTTTGTTTTGTTTTGTTTTGTTTAACCTTGAACAACTGAGGAAGAGTGGGTTATTATTTGATACGTAACAGTAGGTTGCATCTGTTGAGAACAATAGGTTGGCACAGCTGGAAAATAAAATGAAATTATGTTTGTAAAACAGTAGACAACGTTACCTTTGCTTCAGGCCTTGCTTGGGCTTTTATTTGTTCTTTACAGCTCAGATATCATTGCTATGTTTTAAGGGGGTCAGTCACAGAACACACGTGCAACAGTAACACATGAATCTCATGGAGCATAAGCAAGAGTGTTTTAAATGGCGGCTTGGCCGGGGGTTTTCAAAGTGGCTGTGGGAATATGAAATCCATGGTGCTGCTCCGGAAGCTACCAAGAGAGCTGGAGGAATTCTCTCTCTCCGTCTTACAAGATTTTGTAGAACTCAGAGAGTGATCTTTCCAAACAAAGATTTTTTTCATTTTAATTTGAGGCGTTTAAGATCCGCTTTTTGCCAAGCAGCATCTCTAGAGTTCGGTTTGTGGTTTGATCTCTCCCTTTCGGGGCGAGAGGCACCCGGCTGCGGAGCTGCACTGCGAGTCCCGCTCACTCAATCAGCAGCAAATGCTGCCCCTAGTGTTTCCGAGCAGGACACACCCCACAGCCATCCCTCGGATTTCCAAGTTTTGTTCAGAAGACCCTGGCGAATGTCACCGACCCTGGCGGATGTCACCAACCCCTGGATACTGCCATCAGTTTTGGACTGGTGGGTTGTCAATTTTCTTAAAAGCAAACGGTTCTTAACATGTTGCAACATCCCTTGCGATTAGCGACACTCTAGAAAACACACTCCGGATAAAACAACTAACATAACAGATCCTGAACAATTAATTACTTTTTTCCTTCTCTTGACACTAATTTGTGACCTTTTTACCCGACGTTGTAATCTCCCATGAACGATCGTGCTTGAGCATTTTTCTGTGTGAATTCCCTACTGCTGTCAAAGCTCTGAGTTTCCTAAACCAGCAGCCCCCTCCAGATGAGAAAAGCACTTATTTGTGCTGGGTTCACAGCCAGGAATTCTCACCGTAGACATCCCATCGTGCTAATAACCTTCCAAAAATGGAACAAAAAGACTGTACTGAACCTGTGTCGCCTAAAATCTTGAGTGCATGCTTCAATCTCGGCACATGCCTTGTTCATCTGTGTTTAGAAATCACATATCAAATTGCTTCTAAGTTATATTAACTCCACTGGAACGGCATATGCTTAATATCAATTCTGAGGAGGACTTTCTGAACTCAGAGCTTTGAATTTTCAGCCACTTCCATTATTTCATTTTCAGTGAGGGTTCTTCGCCGTTTTGATTTCCTGGGGTATTGCCTGCTAGGCAGGCTCATGTATGATGCTGCTCACCCAGCAAATTGTTTAACTTTGAAGCAGAGTCTGACTGCACCTGAGTCAGTTTTCTCGTTCTTAAATTTTGGGCACAAGGTGCATGCAATTGTTGCTCTGTCTAAACTGTACAGTAAGCAATCTTGAACAGAGCATTTCTGTTTTTATTTAACTAAGAATAATTAATACAAGGAAATTGTGTTTACATCTTATTTAATACACAATAGGGTAAGAAACCCCGAACAACTCCATACCATCACTTACTACCTAGACAATTACCAAAAATCACATCAAATATTCAGGGAAGTGGAGCCACTGAAGTGGTTATTATCAGGTTCTTTTAACATTTTTCTCATATTATTCCTTGGCTGGTAGATCATACTCTTTTACATTCTTTTGTCTAATCTCTAAATTCAGATTAGAAACTGGTATTTCTTTATTCTCAAAGCAGAATCAGAGAGGCAACTCTTTACAGTCTACTTTGTGTGTGCTGGATATTTCTCTTGGAATGTATTTACAAGTGTTTGTGTAGCACACATACACACTAGCCCACTCTGTTTATCCAGACAGACTTAAAAAAGGATAAAACTAGAAGTCTTTATTTATCCAAATATATGTAAACTAGTGGACTTAAGCATGGGAATTGCCTGTAATTGCCTGCTGAAGTGCTAAAAATAGCTGCTTTTTGGAAACAGGAGAAGCCTTCACTGTCGAAAAAGTGACAGTAACAGCTATCTACTATTAGCAAACAACTTTCTTTCCAAAAACTGAAGGACACAGGGAGAAAAATCGTTTCTTTTCACACTTCACTGCAAGAACTGGACAGAATACAGAGCAGAAAGAACCTCCTGTCCCAGAAGTACATCGTGTTAGTAAGCTTGATCCTGTGCATAAATACCTTGTGTGAACTTCATCATTATCACTGTCTCCAGTTACAGAACTTAAACTAGAGCAGATTATCAAAACATTACAGGAACTAAAGTAATTTCCAAGTATGATCATTCATTAATCACCCATGCAAAGTGTAATCGCTTACTGAGCTCTCTTCATTGTTCCATTAAGACTGGTACTTTATCTTAATTAGAGCAACTGCTTCAAAAATTAACACTAAAAACAGTTTAAAATATCCTACTGGAACAAACATTTTACTCTCTCACCTCCTAACTCCACTCAACTTCTCTGATGTGGATAAAAAAGCATTAAAGACTGGTCAGATTTCTAACTTCTGTTGTTAGATATTTGCACCTTTTTTTTTTTTTTCTGCTAGAAATACTCTTATTGATTGTTTCTATATATAGAAAGTCTCAGGGATAAGTCTTCTTTGTGCTTCTTGCTGTACTAGCATTTGCAGACAGACCTGGAAAATCTGATGTAAATTTTTACATATTTACTCTTCTAAACTATTTTTTAACTTCCTGTGGTGAAGACAAATGTAAATGTGATGTAATGACACTTCACATTTGCTGTCTTGTAGAAACACTTCAGGTAGAACAACAGCCACAAAAATATTATCACTTCCTCCCATCTCAGTGAGGGGAATATCAGAGTTTAAGAGACACAATACACAAGAAGACATCACATCAGCTCCTGCCAAATCAAATATCTGCTTCTTACTGAAACAGAAATCAGTGATGTCAATTTAAGACATATTCTTAGTCCCACTGGTAATACCATAGACAAGATTAGTAAACCTATCAAAGCACCTTCTACCAGGAAATTCCATCAGGATACTTTTGTATCCCTGTTAGCAACAGAAAGAAACAACGATCTGGAAAAAAATGCCTGCAGGAACAAGAAGTAGATAGCACACGCTTTTTAGGTGTATGAAGAGGAGGTGAGAAACAAGGTCTGGGATATTAAAAAATTAGTAAAACTAATCATTCAACAATGTGGCCATTTCAATTTTCATTTAAACTGCATGTATTCTTGAAATATTACCTGTAATAAGCAAGCCAGAATTTCACAAACTTATTCTTTACTCTGGTAGTGAACTGTTTAAATGCCGCAAAATGAGAGATCAACCATTCATTTTGACAACAAAATTTTTAAACAAAAATCACAGTCTTGAGAGTTTTCAGAAAATTCATATGGTAGCAAAAATTAGGACCAGTCAGGAAGGCTCAAAGGGGCCATACTCTATTAATATGGTACAGAATTCATTTCAGAATGGTTTTATTTTGTATGAATAAAGTTACACCAAATATATGTTATGTTCTAGAGAAGCAAACCAAACTATACAGAGATTTTGTTAAGAGAAAGAAGTGAGGTATCAAGGAGGATTATTTTAACTAAAAGGGATATATTCAAGATGGATTCTTGAGTACTTGTAAGTTGATGGGCGTGTTCCCATCAATATTCCCAGAAGAACAGAGATGAGGGAGGAAAAGGAACAGAGAAGAAAACCTTCAGCTTTGGTAACCAGGGAGATAGATATAGGACATATCAAACCTCAGAATTTTATGTGTCTAAATCTTCAACATAAATTTACTAGAGAGCAAGTCTCAATCTGTTTACTGGGAATTTTCATCTTAGTTTTGTATATCTTGTATCTGTATGTGGTACAAAGGAGTACTGATGCTACTAACTCATCCTAATAGCATTTAAAGCATTGCTGAAATTCAAGTCCTTAAAAAAGTAAAAGCAGTTCCTTTCTCACAATGAGTGCTGGGAAAGGGGTAGTGAATGATAAATCTAAGGCAGAGTCTCTAGGTAAAAAAAGCCAGCAGGTGTTCATTGTTAAGCGATACACCTGGCAGTGGCTGCCTACCCAATCAGCCTATCTGTTCCCAGTAAAGAGGCAAAATGAATGTGGGGATTCTTATGGACAAATCTACGAGAAATAAAGTTTCATTAGTTTTGCTACTGAGAGAGTAACCTATTAAAAGGGTTCAGAGTGCTAAAAGTATCTTTCACTAAATTGGTCTGCCACAAAAGACTAACAGAGCATGTACATACAGCAAGACGTAGGAACAGTTCCTGATAGGATTCAAAACCCTGTGCCCTGCATTTTATCTTAGGCTATATCTGATTCTTTTTATACACAGCCCAAAATACAGGGACAGGAACATTGAATAATTTGGGTTGGAAGGGACCTTTAAGGATCATAACGGCCAGGATATCTTCCAGTAGACCAGGGTTTCTCAAAGCCCCATCGTGACCTAACCTTAACACCCTTCTAGGGGTGGGGCATCCTCACCTTCTCTGGGCAACCTGTGCTAGTGCCTCACCAAATCACGGTAAAGAATTTCTTCCCCATGTCCATCCATACCTCCTTTCTTTGAGTTTAAAACTTGTTGGCCTGTCACCACAGGCCTTGGTAGAAAGTCCCTCTCCATCTTCCTTGTAGGCCCCCTTTAAGTACTTAAAGGCTGAAATAAGGTCCCCAGAGCCTTCCCTTCTCCAGACTGAACAACCCCAACTCTCTCAGCCTATCTACAGCTGGCCCTCTGACCAATTTAGTGACCGTCCTCTGGACTTCCTCCGGCAGGTCCAGTCTTCCCCATCCCAGGACCCTAGAGCTGGATGCAGCACTCCAGGTAGGGTTTCATAAAAGCAGAGGGGCAGAATCACCTCCCGCAACCTGCTGCCCACGCTGCTTTGGATGCAGCCCAGAACACAGTTGGTTTTCTGGGCTGCAAGTGCACATTTACAGTTCATGTCCAATTTTTCAGAATGGACAGTACCATACTTAACCCTTCCTAAATCCTCAAAAATTTACTCTGACTTGGGTGTCATGAAATTCTGGTAAGCCACGTATCTTGTTTCTGACTAACTCCTACTTTCTGCTAAGTTACACTGGAAGAATTCTTGCTTACCTTGCATGGCCATATTAATCCATTCTCTTACAACTGCAGTTACTCCAAGTTGCTGCCATTATGTTTGCACAATGTAACTTGATGTTTAAAATCTCAGTAAATTGCCCCAGCTGCTTATCAGAGACAGCAATGTGGGCCCATGTGTTCATTTAGGTGGCTAAGCCAGACTCAGTCTGTATGACGCCTATACTGTGACTCATCCCCTACTTTCTCAAGAGAGGAATGACTACTGTGCTGCAAATGTAGTCAGGACTGCAGAATATTTCCTCTGTTGCCTTGCAACTGTCTATACTGATTCCTTAAAGGAGAACTAGATCTTTGCATTTGGGTCCTGTTTGTTGGAACTAACTGACTGGACTTATTTGCATATAATGAGCAATAAGGAAGGTAAGATGCAAGTCCTAAGTTCTTGTATAACACAGCCTTACCTTTCCAGATATACCCACTTCAAAAGATCTCAGCATCTCCTACGTTCCCTACAATGCAGCTCAATCTAAATAGGAGGAAGTTTTATTTCACGAGTAAATAGATACTGAATCTGATATTTCTAACAGTAGGAAACTTAAAGTGATTAATGCAGTAAGATTGGAAGCACTGATTTGGTAAAACTTTGGTTTTATATTGATACAGATGAGAAATAAAAGATACAGCACATTATCAAACAGTAGTTTAAAGACATACGAATTTAGATGTAACAGCCTACACAGAAATCTTGAAGTCCAGGCAGAGATAAAGGCAGATGAAATAGGCCATTCACATTTTTTAAGATGTCTTTCAAAGAGCTATATGACCTCTTAATCAATTTTCTCTTCTTGAAAATTGTCTGCATCTTCCATGTAATCTTCAAGATTATTGTATCTCTGTGAATGAAATAAATTTGTATAATTTATCAATATTTAATAACTGTATTATGTAAAGACTGCTTTTTCTTGTTCAACACAAAACCAACCATGTCAATTAACAATTTAAAAGCTATATCTGAGAGCATACTAAATATAATTGTACTAAAAATTGTCTTAAAATAGTTCACGAAGTGGTTCTGAATAATTCGAAGTACTTCAGTGTAAACAGAATTCTAAAATATTCTTGCTGTGCCTCATGTACATCTTTCCCATCTTTCTAAGTTACAGCTCAAGTTTGTTGTGTTGCTGCTTTCAAATGTGCCAGGGGCCTGCCCACCACAGCCCAGAGATCATGCAGCTGTCAAAAAGCTTCATGTCAAAAGCTGCTGCAAACTCTGTGTGAGCACAGCAGCACACCACTGTTTGAAACACTGGGTCAGCAGAAGTGGGGGAATGGTTGAGCTGAGTTGCATTATTGACGGCCGGTAACTCAGAACTGATCCATTAAATCAGACATTTTATCTGAACTTACTTTTATCTGCTTGGAAAAGGATACAGGAAATAACCCAGTCATACCTCCTGAATCCACCCACTCTCTTCCAAGTGGCTGAAAAGCCGCTCTACAGTGTCTTTGACTGGTTCATCCTCAACACCATCCAGTTCAGCAACAGAGCTGCAACCCATGTACAACTTGTACTTGAAGTGCTTCAAGTTGTGATAAACTCTTGTACGATTTGCACACACCACGCCAACCTTCAAAACCTAGGCCAAAACAAATAAATCATTCTCTCTGATAGAACTATGATTTGTCTTTACAGTATATAGAATTGGTGGGCTACTCTAGTAAGATTTAACCAGTAAGTCCAGGAAATTTTTTTGAATAATGAAATAAAAGAATGACACTATGTGCATAAAATTAGCACACACCCATGTAGTTTTCACAGCCACAGCACAAGGATTTTTGAGCAAGCAGGCAGTCAGCAAGTCCAAGCAATGGCAGCTTATCAGTGCAGTCTTCTTGCAAACAGTCTTGTTTGTAATTGGTTGTATCTTTCCTATCTCCGAGTGGAACTTTGTTACGAAATCACTAATACTTTAGACAACCATCATATTGTGAAAGCAGAGGAAGAGGAATTATTTATTTACTTTTGTTAATATGTAAGTACTTCCTAGGTAGATGAAATAGTAGTTTTAACATTTTGTAGACTAAATAATATTCAATATTTCTTCAAGAAATACATATAAACTCATATAGACATATGCCTCAAAGCATTTATTTAATAAATAGAGAGGCTGAATTTCAAAAAAATAAAATCTGAACTTGAAGTTTTATACAATAAAAATGTTAATCTGCAACTGTCTGGGAGGAATAGCTAAATCATAATGCTGCAGAAAATAAAGCCTCTGCATCTCCCAGTTATTACCAGTTTTACTTCTATGATTTCCATGCAGAAAAGATGGAACTGTCTTATTTCACAGTTTTCTTAACAGCAGTATTTATAGTCAAACAAATGGTAAATGTGCCTGTTACTACATAATCATGGATTAGAATAGATTTGTTATCATCTGTCAGCACTGCCATGAAAATACTGAGTAATATATTGGTTACAAGAATCTTTGGCCATCCTAAGTGTTCACTAAGAGTATGTGAAACTGGAGGTGCGGGGAGAGAGCAAGACGCAATTTTCACCTGCATTTAAGCACATCTTGCATTTCACAAGAGTATGTCTTGTTCCACTTCTACAAGAACAGTAGTTCCAGTAGATCCAATGCAAGTCAGAAGAAGATTCTGTCGCCGGTAAATGACCCACAGGTGCACTGACTGCTACTCCAACCCAAGGAGACAAAGCCTATCAGGTAAGAAATCTACCTCTGGCTGGTTTTTGGAAGTCAGGTTTTCTAAAAAGCAACATAAATAGTACATGTGTAAAGAAATTGATCTAGTTTTTCTGAATAAAGAAACCCTCATCACCTTATCCTCCAAGGACAGCGTTGTTTTGGACTGATGTTTTGTCACACCTTTGCCTAACAAGTATGTAAATGGCTGACATTATCTGCATCAGTAATGCAAGCTGTAATTGCATTGGTGCTTTAGATCACACACACACACACACACACGTATATATATAAGAATCACCCAAATTTTAAGGTGCAAAATTATTTCTTCTGAGCCACAAACAGTGATACCTTTTATTTCTAATAATCTGAATACTCTCACGTTACAAGAAGGCTAAGTTTTAATTAATGCTTACAACCCACATTTTCAGGAGGCTTTTCTGAATGCATGACCAAATGCTTGCATCTGTGAGCAGTTCCCCAAAACACCTGACCTACTTGTGCAACCTAGCACTAGCTCTATCTGCTGACAATGACAGTAACAGAAAAGTGTACTTATAAAGATTATGTAAATAAAATTTATATGTATTAGTTATATATATTCATATAGTT
>VYZQ01053520.1:48374-61335 GCA_013400655.1 Mystacornis crossleyi | reverse complement strand
TATTAACTGACAGCTCAGTGGATATCACCAGGCATAATTTTATCTTAGTCAGTTAAGTCAAAAGAGACACACTCAGTTAAAAGAACTTTTGATCTGACCTACAGTAAATGGTTATTAACTGAAATTTTAAACATTTTGAGATAAAAAAATGCCTATTACTGTATTTTAATTCCCTACTGATCATGTCAATGTTGTACCTTTATACAGATCCATTTCCTAGTATCCCCAAAACTGAAAAACTAAGGCTTGTGTTTGGTGGTGCAGGTGTTTCTGCAGTGCAAGATTCACTAACCAATGCTGAACCTTAATTCAAATTTCCAGAAGCACCATTTCAAATACTGCAGCAATGAAGAACTGAGCTGCAATATTTCGTAGAGCATTGCACAACTTTTCAAGTATCCCAAACAATCCCAAGCAATGAGGTGTGGCATTTGGAATATTATGTGATATACAATAAGAGATACCATCTTGCATCAAACTGATGGCCCAGTTTTTTCCCCTGTGACAACAGCTAGCAGGAGATATTTAGGAAGTTAGTATAAGATCCAGCACAAACATTAGAATGATCATAAGATTACCACACATTTCCTGGCAGTCAAGAGTTAAGATTGTCTGTATCATCCCAAATATCATGTTCCATAGTGTGAAAGAACCTTCCCCAAGAACCTGTCTAATCCATTTTGGGACACAATACTATTTTTCCCTTCCAAAATACCCTGTGGCAGTGAGTTTCATAGCTTATTTATGTGTGAGGTGGAGAAATGCCAAAGGCAAATAGCTAAATATCACATAAATGTAACTATGTATTGTGTTTTTAAGCGAGAAAGATAGTCTAAAAATACAATGCTATTCCAGAATGCAGCTTTGGAAAGAATCTCAGTACTGTACTCACTCTAATTTTTTCCCCTCACAGTTCTCAGTCCCTCTGTGTTAATGCTTATCTACTCAAACTGGCTCTATCAGCCGAAGTTGTATTAGATCACTTTGTATGGAATGTAGCAGCATGGTTGGACAATAGCACAACATGTGGTGACCAAATCCATGTCCTCCAAGCATGTTTATAAACCGAACACCATGACTGAGAGTAGAAAACAGTTTATAATCCAGGAATAAGAAGTGTGGGGGACACATATCTCTAAAACCTTGCGATTCTCCCCGACCATGGGGAAATGAGAATTGGCACCTACGCAGTGAACAATCACTGCAAGCCTAAGCAAAACTGGAACAGCTGTTTCTTTTCTCTTTCTCCTGGCAAAGCAGAATACTTCAGAGATGAGAGAAAAGGAAAGTTTTATGCAGAAGAAGGAGGTTGGAGGTCTGTTTTTGTTCTCTTCACATCCACTTTTCTCATGTATTTTCAAACAAATCTATAGAAAACAGTTCAGCCATGTCTTTCTGTTCAATTTGATCTGTCAGTGCTGAACTGCCTTCTCTATCAGCCAATTAAGTTTGTGAAATGGCAGTTTTACATAGCTCTGTGAGCTTCTTTTTCTTTTATATTTTTTTTCTAAATTGGCAGGACAAGTTGATCAACGCATTGCCAGCAGAGCTTTAAAGACAACTTGAGAATAGTACTTTCAGCAGTCTAAACTGCAGGTCACCATAAGAACACAAATGTTGCATTACAAGACACTATCAAAAATGACTGGAAAGTGCTCGATTACCCTCTCTCCTGAGTCTGTTTAACAGCCACTGAGCTATACTGAGCAGGCACATAGCAGACATGTCCCCAGATGCTGATGCACACAGGGTAAAAAAAGCTCTCATTTTGTACTGCTAAGCTGAAGAGGACTAAAATGAGCCAGAATGTTAGTTCAATAATCCGTAGGATATTTCAAGTTTTTTCTGAAGTGAAAAATAACCAACACTTTACGCAGGACAACATTTGGTCAGCAGTGAGGGAACCGCTACTGTTATTTCCACAGTTAAGTTGGAAGTTAAGTAAAGATTAAATTCTTGTGCTAGTTCACTAATTATTTGTGGTTAGGTAAGGCACACGCTTCCCATGAAAAACTGAGTATTTTTAAACGAGTGATCTGTATGTAAGGAAGAAGGACTGTATGACAGACTGCAGTATCAGTGCTGGGATGACTGCAGAGGACTTACTGTTTTCCTGCAAAAAACAGGATTAAAAGGGGAAAAGCATTGCTGGAAAAGCCTAGCTTTCCTGACTTGTCATGCACATATATACTTTTCAAAACAGAGTATCAGCAACTGCTGCTCAGAAGGGTGTGTAATGTAAGAAAAACTGGCGCAGATTTTTAAGCTCCTGCATTACATGGATATGTATGTATGATAACAAAATGATAATCATAGTGAAACCTCTCAGACCTGTAAGTTAAAGCATTTGCGAACATCCAAACAATACAGGCTTGAGCTTCAGTAAGGTATACTCCACATTTGACAAGGGCTTCACTTTATTTTTACTTAAGAAATCCTAATACACCTCATTACCAAATATACTGAAAAAATCCCTTGTTCTGAAACTTTTATATTTTCAACAAATACTGTGAGGCACTTCAGCTGTATTCAAAAATTCTTTTACACTCACAAATAAAATACCATCTGTGTCTCCTGAAAGGGAAGAAAGGCAGAACTTGGGTATCAGCTTGATGAACAACTGCAGCAATATTTTAGTCCTGACAAATCATGTGCTTTGCATTTATCATAAGAGGTCATGAATTGCATTACTGAAGGTCATATGCATACCTAATCATAACAATTATGTGTAGCTGTAAATTTGAAGGGAAGAACTCTACATATTAGAAACACCCAGGTTCTTAAGAGTCAAGGTTTTCAAAAGGCTCAGCTGTGAAATAAAAATGTATTAGGCTATTATTAAATAATTTTAGGTGGCTTCTCGAGTCACCTAAAATGACTGCCTAATGGAATGTTATGTAACAACATGAAAGGCGCCTTTTAGTCAAAAAAATACTATTTAATCCAAAATGTTCTAGAAGGGACAACTGAGGGAGAAATAGATGCAAGACTACCTAAATGGAAGTGTTCCCTAGTTTGGACAAGTAGTTCTGATAATGCAGTAGTGGGGAAAAGGCTCTAAGAAAATGTATGGATGTAGGTAGGGACAAGTCTTGACAGGAGATCAGCAACTGCAAATGTCAGTGCAACTGAGATGCCAAGGTACTTTGTCCTGAGTGAATAGCTACGTGGGAAATAGCAGATGTGGGAAAAAATCTGAAGAATGAAGCAGTAAATTCTGACAAGGTCACACTTGGAGTGTTAGGATGACCATTGCACTGTTTCACTCAATGTTTGAACCTAGAGCAAACAAGGACTGTTGGAGTGCACATGGACCCTCCAAGTGCTAGAGGCAGAGCAGGCACAGAATTAGCAAACCTAGAGACCCAGTGCAGAACAAACCTTACTTGCAACAAAATAGAAAATGCAATCATTCGATGGCGATCATTGTCCACTATACAGAAAGTTACTTTTACAATGTTTCTGACCTCTAATCAACGCAAGATTCCTGCTGGGAGCCTCTTAAGGGCATTATAGGCACACACAAAGGTAAAGGGCTTTTTCATTAAGGGATAGATGTGGGGAGGAAACAGCATGTGGATCATTGTGATGCAGGCAAAACCAAAGGTCATAGAAAAATGTCTGATTTATTTTCTTGATAAAAGTGGGATTTATTTGAGGATAATTTTCATTACCTCTTTCCCAACATATAAGAAAAGGGGAAGAGGAGGGGCAGGTAGACAGGGATGCCTCCATTTTTTTTTCAAGTTTTCAAGTTTTATAGGAACTTCCTTCATAATTATGAAGCTAAATCCAAGTCTATACTCCTCCAAATCCTTCCTCATATTTAAAAATTAATAGGGCTTAGACACGGAAAAACAATAGCCCAACACTTGCATCTACAATTATAGACATTAGATGTGCTGATAGGTGATTTTCTGTAATACTGCATAAAGCTTAAAAATAAGAGTGCTGGATTGAAATTACCTGTTTATCATCTGACATGAAGTCATCCACTTCCAAAGTTTTACTATTATAAAGCCTTCCAGAGAGCAACACATTGAACTTACAACATCGCTTCATTTCACAGGCCTGACAAGACATATTTTTTGTATTTTTCAAGCTTATGCGAACGTCTGGGTAACAATCCACACGCTCCTGAAAAACAGATTCCAAACAACATTAAAGAATCTCTGTAAACCGAACGGTGTCTCGAACACGCTGCTGAGTACTCTGTACTCACACAAAATTAGTCCAAGAGACATGCAAGAGACTCAAATCTCCCTTACTACAGTGATTATTAGATCATCACACCTATCACACTAATACTCTTCTAGTAATATACATACAATGACTAATTACTCTATACGGACCTAACTTTTTGTAGTAGTAGTAGTAGAAGGTTCATGATGAACATACTGTTTACCTTTATGTGGGAGGAGGAAAAAATTTTGTTATAACAACTAGCAAGTGACAAAAAAATACTCAAATGTCATCTTCTGAAGTTAGCAGAAGACACATTCAGGTAGCTGAGAACAGATTCTGTTCTGCTACCTGAATGCTTATCTGGTTATAAACATGTAAAATATTTTTGGTATTTATATAAGCAACAAAACAAATTATGTAAGTTAAAGAAGAATAGTTTCTATTAAAAAGTATATAAAATTATAGTGATTGTTGTACCTTTACAGAGAATTACAGCATTAAAATGATTTGGATGCCATTTCAGTATTTAAAGTAGAATCTGCACACCTTGTATCGATCTTTCCAGCGACTTCTACAGATTAAGTTCTCAAGACGCGGCTGAATGAAGCGGTCGTCCAAATAATGAAGTGAGAGCAGCATATCTTGTGCATACTTCTTCTGTCTTGTTCCATCTGTTCAGTGAGAATCATTAGTAATTTGCTGACCACCCTATGTTGTACAAATTTCTCTAGATAAAATTTTCAAGGACATTATGCTTCTTCATACGAAGAACTATGAATGATTTTACTAAACTATTATTCAATACATTTGCTACTGTTATCCATAAAAGTGATCCATGCAATCCATGCATCTTGATAAAGGGATGTATTTTATTATTTTAAAAGGGGTACATAAATAAACTCTACAATTAAATCAAAAGCTCTCATCCCAAATCGAGATCCAATCAAACAGTTCCATTTAAAAGAACAGAAAGGGAGGAGGCATGTGGGGGAATGTCTTGCTTTTTGACCAATCTGTTTAATTTGTTCACAATGTATAAGGGAAGTGGTTGGAATCCATGAAAACAAACTGCTGAGCTACTTCAGAGCAGAAATTTTGACAACTCTCTTTGTCACTTATAAAGAGCACAGAGAAACTGACCTTTACTTCAGCAGCAAAGTCAGGTGCCTGGAGTAAAGCAACATAAGTACACCCAAATACTTACTCAAGCAAAATAAATCAAAAAAGCATGAGGATGAGAAAAACTACCCCTATTCCACTACTGTTTCCTAAATACATGCTGGACTCCAGGAATTAATCAGAACTTCCCTAGATGCCAGCCAATGCACACCGTCCTGGAACTTTGGTGTATACAAACATAGAACTCTATTCAGCTACCTTCCCAAGCCTTCTAGCAAAGCTGTTACCCCCCCAAAAAAAAGCAGAGCTAAGAAGGACCACTGGCTATCCAGCTTTCTATATAAAAGTAGTTAATTGTCATTATAGCCACCATAACTGCAATTAACTGTTTTTCCATATTCACTTTACACACTCACTTGCAGTATGAGCTTGAAGAGGCTGTGCTAGACCACAAAAAAACCCCCTCCCAATAAAGAGCAAGTGTGAACTTCAACACTATCGTAGTTGCTCTTGAGTCAAAACTAATGAAGAGATTCACTTCCATTAGCTCAGAACAATCCATTCTATGTTATAAAAATACATTTTTGTAACGCTACACTATGTTCATACAATGTTCACGTACAATATCCAGCTCACCCGCAGAGCTCATTTACTTCCAGCAACTTGGCACTAAGTTGTTATATTTTATTGAACAGATACCATTTGAAATAGAAGGAAGCTATTACAGCATCAATCTGGCAGTGTTTACTTACTACTTTTCATAAGCTTGTTTTTACTTGTTGAAACAAAACAAACCAAACACCTGAAAGAACTAGCAGTGATAGATGAAAGACATTTTTAGCTCCAAGATACAGCCTTTATTCTGAGGTCTGTGGGGTACTTCAGTTTCTCCATTCCCTCTTTGCTCCTGATGACACTGTAACCTCCACTCTTTGGCACTTTACTGACTCTTTCCACAATCTGACACTGAGAGTCCTCTCCTTAATCCCTTCTTTACAGTGCTTATCAAACTATGTGTTGAGGCTGTCATTCAGCCCCACTAGGCCAAGTGCCAAAAAGTACTTCCTCAGAAAGAATAAGACAAATACCGACCGCAGCTGAAGTTTATTTATTTGAAAATGTTAAAAGAAAAAGAAAGGAAAAAAAAAAATCTCATATCCAGTCATCTCCATAACTAAAATTATTTATTATCAGTCAAATTCCTGAGAAAAAAAAGCTGTGAAGCACAAGAGACTTTGACAAACCAGCTGACCTTGCAATGTTTTCATTGAGATACCCGCTTTGAAACTAATTTGGTTTTCATGCTGGAAAGTTACTACTGATTAGTAACAGAGAAACACATTCCTATATCTCAAGAAGGCATTTTAAGCCTTCTGTGCTTAAGACTCAAATCTACACATTTTTCCAAGATTACTGCATCATTTTCAGATAGAGTCTCCTCTGCCCTCCCCCACCAAAGTTAGATAGCAGGAAAACCAAAGATTTCAGGACCCTCAGCTCTATACTCTAATCAGGAGACATGCCTTTCCCTAGAATAAATGGCTTTGTATAACTCTGAACGCATTATTATATTATTTAATGCAATTTACTTACCATATAATGAGCTCAGAAAAGTGCCATCAATTGCATTTATGAGGAAAGCCTTTACTATTCTTTTGAAGTGTACATAATGATCACAGCGAGATACTGGGAAGAAAGCAATACAACCAAAATTTACCAAAAGAAGGGGAAAAAAAAAAAGTAAGCCATGTTAGAAGTCCTGTAAGAATTCTTTAAGTATTGTAAATTTAGAATTTTAAAGTTATTTAAATATAGATTTAGAAGTAACTTCAACATCCACACCCATAGGATTTTGCCTTTAAACTGTGCTTCTCATCCCAGTGATCCTACAGAATTTTAGCATCCTGAAGTCAAATGTGCTTCCAGTAAGAAGAGTCCACAGTAAGAACTACAAACTAAGTGAAAATCTGTTCTACGAATAGCAGAAAATAATGTAAATCAGAGAAGGCCAGGCTTGTGTTGTTGTCATGGGCTTTTTGCTTGCATTTTGTTTGTTTTGTTCATTTTTTTCTTTCTTTCAAATACAATTCTGCTGAGGTCTTCACTGGGGAAGAAATATCACAAATGCTCATGACTACTTACACTAGCACCGACTGTCTACTCACTACACACCTGCTTCTCAACAACAAAATACAGAAGAAAATAACTCACATAAAGTTCTGTTTCACATCTCTCTGCTCCATCCAGAAACTGGTTTTCATAAAAGAACAACTTGAAGAGTTTTCTCGCTCTATGTAATTTGGCTGAAATTGGCCAATGAAGTCAGGAACCCCTCTAGACCTCTGGTCCCAAGTCTTACCACCACCAAATAAAAATACATTAAAAAAACCCAAAAAACCAACCAAACAAAAAAATCCCAAGCTGCAAACTCGTGGCAAGAACAGAATTTGGACAGATTAACATAGCTGCTTTTAGCATAAAGCACAAGATCGTAGGATGGAGGATGATGCTTTCAGGTCTCTACAGGAATGAATGCATCATAGGCAGCCTACTTCATCCTAAACCAGATCAACTGAAAAAAAATTTGTGCAATAAGGTTGCCCTTCCTCCCCCTCCAACTTATACCCTCTCTTTAGTTAGATAGCAAAAGACTGTAAGTTTACTGTGGAAATCAGAATGCTTTCACAATAAATTGAAGCCTTTTAGGTACCTGCTTTTAAATATCATGTTCTATTGCTTAGCATTTAGCCCAATAATTTTTATTACAGTACTATATGCAAGTTATACATAAAGAATTATCACTAATTTTTATCTTACACTGTGGGATGTACTGTGCCAGCAGCTCGCTATTTGATGGATTTGGCTGCTTTTGATGTGGCTGATTTTCACTCTTCACATGCTCTGTGTTGTCGTTGTCATCACCATCATCATCGTTGTCTACTATAAAATCTTTCATGCTGCCACTATCAGTTTCACTACCTTCTGATGGTGTGAGGGGCAACTGATAGAGTGGTTCCTCTTCTATTTCTGCTTCACTATTAGAATCCTAATTAAATTTTAAAAAGTACTTCAAACACAAAAATTTTCAGTATTTGCACAGACAAAATACTACATACACCAGCTAAGATTTTTGATCATCTAATAATACCATTTGTTCAATTAAGAAGAAAGCACGTATTTCCAAAAAATACATCATTCCGTACTAGACAACAATCACTTTCAGCTTTAAATTAGTTACTTCCATGTACTTCTCTTCACTCTACTTCTAGAAATTAAGCTAAAATGAGACCTCCAACTTCAGCAGGTATTCTGCTTTCTGATAAAAATAATTTGATATATTTTCAGCAGTCAATATTATTATCTAGTTAATGTGACTATTAAAATATTACAGAACTACTCATTTCTCATGCATTCCAACCCCCAAAAAACCACTGATTTGTCTCTCTTCACTCTTCTTCACATTAAATATTTTCACCAATTAAATTTTAAAGATAAAACCCAGACCTCACAATTTGCACTGCTGCAGGATCTTCGAGCTGTGCTTTGTCTTGCAAGTTCTTTCAATTTTGCAAGCACTTTCTGTTTCCTATTAGTAGAAACATCCTCTGTAGGGCATGTTTTATCAGGCTCCTGTTTTTCAGAACTTTCATCGTCATCTATTATACAGTGGCGTTTGACAGAAACCTTTCTAACAAGGATGTCACTGTCCTCACTTTCATCGCTGTCATACATGACAGAGGTGCTCAACCTCTTACGCTTCCCAGGCACAATGCACTCCTCGTCACCATCTTCTGTTACTTCCCCACTGCGGTCTTTCTCCTCCTGATCTGAAAGGCTGTTCTTCACAGCCGCTTGATCTTTTTCATCTGTTTCACTTTCTGATGTGGTAGACTCTTCTTTCTCTTCAGAGGTGGCTGAGGATTCGTCATCGCTGTCGAGCAGTAAGCGCTCCCTTCTAGTGCGTCTCCAGTCGACTCGGGATTTGGATGGTGGCAGTTCTGCCCCTGCTGTCTTACTTCTTGTTTCGTATCTCTTGACAGCTGGTTTTATCCCCATCGGAAGGCTGTAGCAACACACCAAAATATAAACCGGTAGAACAAAGCACTTATTACATCGTGCCATTCAAAGGGGGAAAAAATGAGTACGCGAGCATACATATTTTGCTACATATGCTTATGATTTAGCAGTACCATTAAGAGACACGCGGAAAGCAGCACCAAACAAAACTCAGCACGCTCAGTAACTTCTCGAGAGGCTACACCTTACTCCAGACACGCAGAAGCGCCCGCGCCCAGCGTGGCTGAACCGAAGGAGTCAGGTCTGAGGCACCGCTACCGCTCCCATGGCCGCCTGCCGACACCGGGCGGCTCCAGGGCCCTTGTGGGCCTGTTCCGGCGCGCGCGCCCCCGTTACCGCGCGCGCCCCCGTTACCGCGCGCGCCGCCGTTTCCCGCCGCGCGCCGCCCCAGCCACCGAGCGCGGGCTCCCGCCCCCTCCACCGCCCCGCGCGCCGCGATTGGCCGCCGCGCCTGCCACTCATTCCTCCGCGATGTTTACGGAAGTGCTGTCACGCCGCGGTGGGGGTCGGGAGGAGGGTCATGTTTGAGTTGGCGCGCAGTGGCCGGCGAGCCGGAGGTGGTGGGTTCGAGTCCCGCCTCGGCACCCTCCCGGCGCCTCACCTGGAGGTCTGAGGCAGCGCTGTCGTGTGGCAGTTTAGTTGTTTGTGCCCGTTCTAGGAGCATTGCCGAGGAAAGTCCCTGTGGGCTTGTGGAGTGGCACCTCCCCAGCGGGGCTGGCAGGGACCAGCGCTGGTCTGAGGCGCCCCTCGCCACAGCAGCTTCCACAGCAGCCCTGGGAGCAAACCCGGTGGGTTTGTGAGGGGCGGCTGAGGGAGCTGGGGGTGTTAAACCTGGAGAAAAAGAGGCTCGGGGAGGGCTCATCGTTCTCTACAATTCCCTGAAAGGAGGGCGTAGCAAGGCTAGGATAAGAGGAAAAGGCCTCAAGTTGTGCCGGAGGAGGTTTAGATCACACATTAGGAAAAATTTCTTTCCTGAAAGGATACTCAAGCATTGGAACAGGCTGCTTAGGGAAGTGGTGGAGTCATCGTCCCTGGAAACGTTCAAAAGACGTGTGGATATAGCACCTGAGGACAGGTTTCAGTGGTGAACACAGGGTTGGTGCTGGGACAGCGGTCGGGCTTGAGGATCTTAAAGGTCTTTTCCAGCCTTAAAGATTCTATAATTCTGTGAATAAAGAGCTTCTGCTGGTCTTCTGCATAAGGCGTCTTTGAATAGGATGCCGGATTCTGTTCAAAGCTGATAAGCTTACAGATGCATTTTAATAGCAAGATTCATGTCCTAAATTTTCTCTGCTTTGCTTGGTCTGTGGCAGAAAACTGCTGTTACCTTGGAACTCATTCTGCTGACATGTTTTTGTACTGCTTCAACAAGATCTTGAAATTGCTTCCATATATTTCTTTAAAGATAGCTGCTAACAAAACCACAAGGAGAGGAAATCCTGGAAAGACAGTTATTTCTCATCTTATTTACATAATGAATTTGTTATGGTGAAGAGGTGTGCACAGGTGGTTTGAATTCCCACCAAAATGTTTATATTGAAAGGATTATAATGGTTATAATTCAAGGATTATATTGCATTAAAGGATTTATAGTCCTGGGCTGACATTTCTTTTAATTGCTTTAAGTTTAAAGTCAGTAGGTGAATTTTCACATAAATAAATGGATCGGAGTTTGCCCACGATTTATCATTTTCTCCAAAGATGTGGTGGAAATTAACATTTCAGAGTGCTGCTCTGTCCCTGCTCCCCATCGCATTTCTTGCTTCCAACGTCGCCACCTTGTGACAAAAGGCATGAAAGAATCCTGGTAGTTTTATTCCTGTAGCACAGCAGACGGAAATAACGTAATTGCAATGAAAATATTGTATGTAACTGAAGAAAATATATAGTAAATACATTTTGTCCTACTTTAATGACATGAAGAGTTTCAATTATGAACACTGGCTTCTGAAGGACAGCAAAAAGTTTTTTCTGTTCACAATCCTTATATCTTGATTTTTCTGATGATTTTTCAAGTGAGCCCCAGTCCCAGGGGAGTCTACAGCATGGGGTCATGTGTGTCCTTAGATTTTAGTAGCAGAATTCAGTCAGGAGACAGAAGTTTTCCAAACAGACTAATTGTCCTCAAAACTCCTCTCTAAGTATCATATTATGTTCTATACACACTAAGCAAACTCATTTGTCTCATAGAAAATAAACACAGTTGATTTTCTTGTGTACCATAGCATTTTTCCTGAGTTTGTGCAGTTACTATGCCATGTGATGGCAACAGCATCTCCCCAGTACAGAGTTTTATATTTAACTGGGGTATCCCACCCCCAGATGGTTTTAGATAAGAGAGAAATTATTATATTGAAACCTTTATTTCAAGTGACAGCCCCCAGCAACTCCTTCTGTTGCTGGCTGCTTTAGCCACTGAGTATTTGCTCTGCTGCTCTCCAACTGGTCTGTTTGCTATATGAAGATTCCTTCTATATGAAGATTCCTTCCACAAAACAGACCCTTCCTGCTTGGGGTATTCTCCTTTCCCTAAGGTAAGCAGTGGGAAGCTCAGAGCCTGCAGTTCCCAGGGACCGTTTCCTGCAGCAGTGCAGCAGTTGCAAATGCCCCGTGACTCCAAGGCATACTGAGCATTAGACTGGCTCGCGCCCAAAAAGTAGTGCTGGAATTTACCGGAAAAAAAAAATTAGAAAAACACAAAACAAATTATCAAAAAGCTCTTTTTAATTTTTAAACTTTTGGAAATGTTCAGCCTGGGTTAGACTGGCACTGCCACCAAAGTTGGCCTTACTCTCTTGAGAGACTGCAATAGCTCAACAGTGTGTCAGAGTAGAAGTGGCAAGTCACCTCTGAGTTTGACAAGAGGTTTAGGGAGTGGCACCCACGACAATGAGCTTTAATGCTTTTGAAATAAATTTTCAGCATTGCAGTTTCTTAGGAGGGACTTTTTACTGGTGACCAGCTTACATCACCAGGGACTCCCTTCACCAAATGGACTGCTCAGTCCATTTATATAATGCATTAAATAGAGATGTAAATTAACCATGCAATAACAGTTTTATCACCAGAAAGAGCTGCTAGGACCCATACGGAGGTCCCAAGTAAGACTGTACCTGAAGTGTATATAAGGTCATCTTCTTTTCACTTTTTTCTTCTTTTATTCTTTGTCTTTGTTGAACTCAACCTCCTGCAGGGTACGTGAAGAGCGTTTTACAGGGGACTCACTATCTTGCATTTCTCTGCCTCCTATTTCTTGTCAATGGAAGACCATTTCCCTAATTTCAGGGAGAAGCCCTGCAAATGGTAAGCCTGCTCAAAATCCCTTGTAGCTGCTGGCTCACTTTGACCTGATTCTTGTCATTTTGCTGCTATCACTCTGTAGTCAGTAGCAACAGAGAAATTTACTTTAATAGTTATAATTTTTTAAGAGAAAACATTTTGAGATTCCATTTCAATGCCTATTTTAGAGAACATACATCTCCATTTAGAAGAAGTAGATTTCCAAAAAAAAGTTTAAAAATTTTCCTGGAGCACAGAGTTTTCATAGTAATTCTAAAGACATTCCTCCCCCCCCCCCGCT
>VYZQ01053520.1:30676-48355 GCA_013400655.1 Mystacornis crossleyi | reverse complement strand
CCCCCCCCCCCCCCCTTTTTTTGTGAATAGTACAACTTTTCTCAGAGACTGGCATTCATTTCTGCACAGAAGCCTTTTTAAGGAATTAAATGTGGTTTATGAGATCCTTAATCCTGATTCTGGCTCTTTGTATGGTGTGGAATTTCATAGAAAGAGTGAATTTCAGACAAAAGAGACCAATGGAGTTAACATTTAATCTCTTTTTGAAACACTGAGAGCTTTCTGGTCTTATGAGATTCTGAAATGATGTTTTATATACAGAAGTTTTCTTTGTGTGTCTTGTAGACTGGATCATGATTATTACATGACTTGCATGATGTTGTCAGCAGTCCCTTTGGGAGCTCTTGTCCCTGCTATATAAAAGTCCTAATAGTTGATAAAATGTGTAGTTTACCTTGCTGTTGGTGTATGTAAGTTAAACTCTTTTCTCTTCTGTGCCTGAAGTATATGCAGTCTAATAGCAGGAGGGTACAAGGCTGAATGTAGTTAAGGTTCATTACCACTATCTGAAGATCACCTCTCTTTTGATCCGTTTCCACTCTGGTAAAACTCAGTTTATTCTATTTTAACTGCCTTAAGATTTCAGAAATACCTTGGTGTTTTAAAGTCACATAGAGTACGAATTGCATCCTTCTGTGTTGAAGTAAGAGACTGGTTAATAAATAGGATTTGATGTTTATCTGGTGCTGGTATAAGGGTGAGGCATTCCTACACAGTCCTGGAGAGGTTCTGTTTGAATGATATCGAGATTTAGATAATGCTGGCCATAACTCGACCATGTTGATGTGCTGAATTTTGAGCCAGAGCAAACCAAGGCATAACTTACTAGCATCCACAAGAACTGTGTAATGAAGGTCAGCAGTTTTGTGCATTAAGGGAGAGGTATTTCGTCCTACTTTCAGAGTTTTTCACCTTCATTTTAATATCTCCTGAGGAATTTACTTTAACTTTTGTGTGGTTTCTTTTCTCTTTGTCACAAATCGAACAAAACCTCTTGGCAGCATTTCTCTAGCTGGAGTACAGTCTTTTGCCAGGAGGAACGTGATGAGTCATAATGTGTGACAAGAATAGCTGTGCTGGTAAAATTGCTGAGAGTAGATGGAGTTCCACCCATAAAATTCTGCTTAGGTACTTGAATATATTCTATCTGTGACAGCAGAAACAAGGGACTCCTAGAATGAACTCCAGTGGCAAAAGCGTTTATCTGCTTGTTAGTGTATCTGCACTAACTTCTTACCATGCTGTGTACCAGAGTTTCTGAATCTGCAAAAGCCTTTCAGCTTTAACTTAGCCTTCATTTTTGGCCTGGCTTGATTAATGGATATTAAAAGCCTTCTTTTGTGTTTTCCTTGCATTATAGATATATAAAGTAAGTATTTAAACTATGATGAAGAGAACACCTGACTGATTAACCCAACCTGCAGTTACTACAAAAAGGATACCAAAGTATAGGCAAACAAACTGACAGCCCTACATTTCTTATTGTGCCATTTATTTCTTATTTAGTTGAGGGAATGAGGGCTAAGTAACCCTGTTTGTAAGGAGGTGCAGTTTACATATTCTATCTGTAAAGTTAGAAATCTATTAAATTATTTGCATAATAGCAAAGTCAGGATAAAGGATTGTTTCATCCCAGGGCTGATGGTGGTTCTCCAAGATTTACTATTTGAGTAAAGCAACTTTCATGTGAAGGAGTTGCTTGTATTCAGATGCTTGGCAAAAAGAAGAGACACAAGTTTCAGGACAATTGCAGACAGATGGAGTTTTGACTCTTAACCTGCTCTGGTGGAGCCAACAGTAAAGTTCAACTGACTTCAGCCACACGGATTCAGACCCTAAAAGGTCAACACACAAAAAAAGATGCATAAAAAGGTGCACAAGAGAAAAAGAGAAAACAGGTTTGCCTGGGTGTTCTTTGAAATAGATATATAATTTTAAAATGTAATTTTAATTCTAGATGTACATGTTTCAACCATATGAAAAAGTAGATCACATAGAGAGTTCTTTCATTGTTAAAATAATTAAAATAGAAGATGGATTTTCACTTCACATATTCATCTCTGAAATTCTTTAATTTTTCCACATCCGCTCTGGTTCAGTATTCTTCCAGCGTTCCCTTATATTCTTTTGTATCTGCTTGCCACTGGCCTGTTGCACAGCGATACTGAATTTAGAAGGCTTATTTTTCATTGTTAACATCTGTGACTCTTTCAGCATAATTGGGGATATATATACAAAACGACAGTATAAACAACATGTATTACATATCAAAAGTACCCAAAACCAAACTGTAGACAAGACAGATGCAAATGCTGGTACCTGGTAAGTAATCAAATATTATGTTCGTAAGCACAAGTTCTTTTTTAAGTACAATAACTTCTTGCTTTCTTGACAAGCTGTGTTCATCCAATGTCCTTAGCATAGGTATGGTCTTTGCAGACACCAGGTGGTGCAGTGGCGTTTTTCCTCACCCTAACTCTGTATTTAAAGTTTACCATCCCCTCTTCTCTATGCTTGTTCCGTCCCTCCAGAAACAGCCTTTGACTTCACAAGAGCCCAGTTTACACGGTATTGAGGTTGGGGTGTGGTCTCTGGTAAGCCAAAAGGAAAAGCCAAATGAAAAAAGTGTTACACAAACCTCCTGTCTTGAAATTCTGCCTAGAAATTATCAAAACCACAGACAAGTAGATAGAGGCCAGCACAGGATCTCTGCTGCTGAGGTCATCCACTTCCTTTGAGATTATATAGATCAGAAATAGTCAAACCTCTACCTCCTTTCTCCACATGTCCAAACAGTACTTAGTGCAGAACAGCAGCATTTTCAGCAAGGTGAAATGGGCCTGAAAAAAAGAAGGCCGTTTACTAAGTAAGCAGTCACAGACTGAATTGCCCCTGAACACTGTGAATGATGAAATAATCTGGGCATGTGAAAGACCACAAAGACCTGTGCCCTAGAGGTCTGGGCTAGATTTTTATCTTAGATTTCTTAGGCTAATGTAGTTTCTCAGTTCCTTTCCCATGACTTTTCTATTTCTGATGTTATCTAAGCATATGTGACATACTTTCCCATTCAGATCTAGGGGTACAGAGTTCATTAACTGATGTCTTATATTTTAGCTATACAACATGCTTAAGAATTGTCATGGCTACTTTTTAAACACATGGGGATATGAGGGGAGGGAAAGAAAGTTCTTAGTGGGAAGTGTTGGTAAAGTTGCTTTTATTAGATATGGATGTTTGCCAGTAGTCAACTTTAAAACTAGTGCTGACTGTAATTTTAATTTGTTAAAAGGCATTAAAAAATGTTTCATTTGTTTTCATTCCCTTCCCCCTTTTGATTTTTTGTGAAGTTTGGCTTATTAAAACAAAATCTGACTATTAATCTTTATATATTCCCATAAAAGATTTAAAAAACTTCTGTCTGAAGAGAAATATCTCCCTCTCTCCTACCAATATATTAGTTATATAACCAATTGTGAGCAAAACTGGTCACAATGAAAAATTTACTTGAACCTTCTATGACTGGTTATACCAAACACTTTGGAATTTCTTACATTTGAATGTAATGATATGCAATGACAATGATTTTTGCCGTCACATAAGGTGCCTCCTTCAATACTAGAGCATCACATATTTTGTGATGATGCTTTTTGTACAGTATTCATTTTTTTGGTTCCATTAAACTTAAGTACCCCACCCTTGAAGTTGGTAAAATGGTGGCTAAAATGACATGTTGAATTCCAAGCATCACATTTGCAAGCAGCTTAATGTTGTTTGTAAACAGAAGAGTGCAGAGCAGAGCACTAGAATGCAATTCTACGGTTCAAACGATTGCGAATCAAACGATTGCTGGGTCTCTGTTTTGCCCACGTACCTTGTGCAGCTCAAGCCACAGTGACCTGCTGTCAACTGCTCACAGGGGAGGCACAAAAGGAGTATTTCAGTTTCCGCTCACTGTTATTGTTCTGAGTAGTCATTACTTGCATCAGAGAAGCACCTACCAGCTCACACATAGTCCTGCGCTGTTGATTATTGTGAAAAGATGGTCTCTGTTCCTTAGAACGTATGATTTAAGGATGAAGTAAGAGACAGAGGGTGGATAATGGGAAACAAAAAACAACAGAGGGAGACAGCCAGTTATTTATGATTGCAATGACAAGTAGAGGTCACAGAACCACAGTTTTGTAAACACCATGAATCAAATCTCAGAGAACTTTCGAATTTGATTGTTGTTTTGGCTGAAAACATTTCTGTAGCCTTAAGTTATTAAATCATTCCCTTCTTCCTCTGACAGTGCCACGCAAGTAGGAACATGGGTAGTTATCTCAGCATTTTAGCTGGGAAGCTGAAAAAAATAAAAGAAGTCGAGAGAAGCTGTTAAAAACTTAATACAGACAGGACACCACTACTGTGCTTATAAAGAAAATTTCAGGCAAAACAAGCTCGGTTCATATATGCATCCAGGCAAACTCAGGGTGACCAGTTTCTCCACTTGAGCATGATTAATGATTAGGGCTGAGAAGTTTTTTGCAGCTGGAGAGATTTGCACTCTAAACTGGCTGTAGTTTCTGCCCTCCTTTAGACACCTAGGGTATTTTGCTTAGTCAAAATTAACAGCATTGTTGTAGTCCAAAGCTACATTTAAGCACACAGCAAAATTCTGTGGAGCACCCTCCAGAAGGATCACGGTGACCCGTGGTGGTGGTGGGAGCAGGAATGATGGATATTTTATAGCAGTACAGCATAGTAAGATTGCTGTGGGCTGCAGGTCTTCTAGCCTGCTCTGAGTGCAAGGCTCACAGGGCTGACTTGCTCACACCTAAACCAGATTGCAAAGGAAAGCAGTGGAGGAGGAAACAGGAGAAATCATGGAGAATGGTAAGGAAGAATAGACAATGGTTCCCTTGTACATTTATCTAAGATTAGGGCTGTGTGGTCAAGGGTAGAGGACGATGCTGCCTGACTTGAAAGCAAAGTTTCAAAATAGATCGATACCCTTCTAGTAAACACCTGACTCATGGACTGGGGCCAGACCTCTTGTGAACTTCAAAATTTGGGAATGTGTCCTCCTCTCCCATGACAGTGGTTCAGAAGCATCTGGCAGATCTTTGCTTATGCTGCCTCTGCTGTGTGAACAGAAACAGAATAGCTGACCCAGAACAAGCCCTTTTCTCAACTGCCAACGTTAAGTAGTTTTATCTTTCATAAAGAATGCCATTTTATTGCTTTCTTTTTAGAATGTGGTTCTGGAGAAAGAATCTTAAGAGATTTTTTAACATGGGAATTTATATTTTATAACAGCAGTCTTTTCAAATAGGCATTTAAAGCAGGTTTTTAAAAGTGATTTTTGAGGAAAGGAGAAAGAGCCGTTACTATGAGATAATGTAATGATAACCCTTCCTCATTAGCTGACAGGTGCTGATTTATCTTTTTCTGGTGATTTTAGATTATATAACACTGATTATATTTTGGGACAGAGATGGATTTCTGGATTTATCCAGTACGGTCTCAAGAAACTGCTTTCTTGCTGGGTTTGCTTTTATTCTGATCTGATGAAAAATCAGTAGTTTCTAAAAAGCTGTAGTGGTTTGATAACTATTTGAGAAATTGGTTTATCAAAAAAGTGAATTTTTTTGTACAATATATGTAATATAAATGGGTTAGTTGAAATTACCCTTTGAAGTTAAAGATTGCTCAGAGCATTTTTCAAAATTGTGAATATATTAATATTTTAAAATTGAGAAATCCCTGTCTCATATTTCAAAATAATTTTGTTTTAAACTATAAATTATTGACAACTTTTTTGTAAATTATACATATGCTTATATTAGAAACCACACATTCAAATTTACCCAAATAAAATGGTTAGTACCTTGCATCAGTGTGTCACTTTGGTTAACCTTTTTGTTCAGATTTAAGGGAGTTTGTAATTTTTTTTCTGCAGTTCTGCCTATTCCTCACAGTTTGGAATAAGATTTATTTAAACAAAAAGTTTCAAAGCTTCTCTCATTAAGTAGGCCAATTCCCACTGGTCCTGTTAAAATGAAACACTGAAAAGAAACCAACAAAAAAGTCTGATTGTTTGTCTATATATCTATAGCCTTGGGAGATGTGGATGGAGCGGGGAGAGAGAGAGATGGAGAAGGGGAAGGATCGAGGAAATTACCGCATGTGTATTCTTAATCTGATGCAATAGAAGATAATTTAAACTGCATGGTAACTTTGCTTTGTAGCAGATCAAAGGAACTTAGAAGGGGCCTGAAAACCAGAACTGTAGCTCACAAAAGACTGCTTAGTTTGCAGAATAATCTGGGGTTTTACTAGTCCAAGACCCGAAAAGCCAGTTCTGCTAACACTGTCTTAAAGGACCTGCTTCCTCTAATTGAGGCTGTGTGCTGTGATCTCCTCAGGTAGGGACTCTCACTTTATTTAAGGGGTTGATCCCTTCTGGTTCTGGTGCAGTGCTGAAACAAAGTCATTGAAAAAAGAGACTCCAAGTCATCAATCGTGAGGGATGCTTACTCAGAAAAGCCAGGTAGGACTGCCAGGCTGACTCCAGCCCAAAACCTGAACTGGATGGAAAGCCCTGCTGACTGCAGTGCACTGGCATTGCGTGGCTCATGCTGTGAGCCAAAGTTGTGATGCATTCGTGTTTCCTTTAGGCTTCTTTTGGTTTGTAGGTTCTTTTTTTTTTTTTTCTTTTTTTTTGGGGGGGGGGGGGGCGGGCCCCGGGGGGGGTTGACGTTTTTTTGTTTGTATCTTTTTTATAGTCCCAAGTAATTATTCCGCTTTTCTACACAGTATGTCCTTTTTCAAGGTGACCTTTGGTTTTTAGGTGCTTGGGAGTGGTGTTCTGACATGAATCATGCTTGTGCTCTGAGCTGTACTCACACGCCAAAACGCCTTTTCTCTCTTTAGTGTCTACAGAGAACTTTGTGTGTGTATTTTCACGTTAAACTTTAACCCACTGTGATGGGCAACTCTGTCCCTTTCCAGCATGGGATGTGCCCAGTAGATGGCACCTGGAACCCGCGCACTGACAACTGCTTGCCCCGAATTCCAGTGCATCTCAATTTGCTATGCTGAAATGATTTTTAGTTAACACATACCCTATGTTTTCATTAATACTGGCCAAATGAGGTTAGTTTAACCTCGATTAATAAAACGTATAATCATTTTGGAACTATTTGGAGTCGGAGACCTGCCAACTGCTTTTTTCTTCTATTTTTTTTCACCCCCTGGATCTCGCAGTAATCAATACAAGAAACTAAAATGCAAATCACGCAAAGTGTCTTGCATTTCACATCTCCTCTCAGCCTCCCCTCCTGCCTCTCCCTGCATATTTTAACCCATCCTGGAAATCACGGTTGTCGGTGCACTGGTGAGGGAACCATCAGCCAAACTTGCTCTTTCTTGGTACTTTTCAAGGGGAATAAATGGGGCGAATGCACAGAAAAGCACCGCTGCCACCACCCGCGGCATTACCGGAGGGAAGGCCCGGACCCCGGCAGAGTCCCGGCCAATCTGAGGACTTCTAGTGCCAAAAAAGTGTTTGTGACCGCGGCCGTCGGGGCGCTGCGGCTCGGGGCCGGCAGGGGCCGCTGCTGCCCCGCCGGAGCCCCCGCATCCTCCGCATGCTCCGCATCCTCCGCATCCCCCTCTTCTCGAACGACAGGGAGGCCTGCGAGAGTGTCCTCAGCACCGCAAGCAGGACCTCAGCATGGGCTCCTGTCCATATTTAACAGGAAAAAAAAAAACCCAAACAACAAACCCAGCATTTTATTTTATTTTATTTTATTTTATTTTATTTTATTTTATTTTATTTTATTTTATTTTACAAAATGTTGTTTACACATGACTGGCCCCTTCTCTTGCAAAGTTTTCAATATTCTGTAATTAACTACCAGCATCTGTTTAATTTCTATTGGTTTATTTATTTTACTGTTATTCTGTGGGGAGCAGGCACATCTTGGAAGCAGGTTAACGGTATTCCTGTTCTGCATATTGAGTCTATCATGGCCTTCTATAATAGTCAAATAGCTTCTCGGCTCAATGTTGAAATATGTACTTTAAAGGTGCACCTAACCCCAAGATTTGCTATTACTGCTCCAGGAGATGTATTCTGCAGTACATCTGTGGTTGTGTCATCTCCATGTTTCTGTGTTGCAGGTATTTAATGATAATTAACTGAACTGAGAAGCACTTGAATGCATTTTAACTCCAAGTACACAAGCAGCTCTCCTGAAGTCAACAATTCCCTTCAAGGACTTTAGGTTAATCATGTGCTTAAATGCTTGACTATGTCTTCAGTCACCACATCACAACCTGCAGAGGAGCTGTGAAAAGTATTATGATTAAATATGAGTTAGGGGAGTCCAGGCTGAGATCAAGGCCCATGGCTCTGGAACAAGCTTATTCCATCACGGTCCTGCTGGGAACAGGATCCTGGATTTGGGGATCCGAACATGAAATCAGTGCTGATCTCAGTAGTCTGCTTGAAGATTAATGGCACTGTCTTGCTGGAGGGGCTGTCACAGCATGTTGTAAATCCACTGTCATGTCGTATGTAGACACTAAAGAAGCTGCAAAATGCTTTAACAGAGCCTGGATCTACACTAATGGCCAACTTTCAGCATGAAATTCCCTGCTTACACACATTACTCCTGCAGCTTCAAATACCATCAGACTTTGTGTAAGCTGATCTGAGTTTAAGTCAGCTGACATTGATTTAAAAGGATAATCTCTACAAAACTATTGACCTCTGCATATGAAAGAACTAGAAAAACCAGCAGGGAACATGCTGTGAAAGTAACTCCTGAGGCACTCACATGCTTTGTCTTGCCTAAACCTAAACCCAGCTGTGCACTGAGCCCACTCCAGATAAACAACTATTGCCTACATGAAGGCTGCAACATCAGCTCTGCAAAGCAGTAGCCTGAAGTATGGTGTTTGTATGCTCAAATCCTGATGAGATGTCAGGATTAGCAAAACTTGGGGGAAGGTGGAAAAGAAAGGGAAAGGGANCCCATCTCAATCTAACTCAATCCAGTCAAATGGATGATGTGTCAAATGGAGGCTAAATGAAATAGCATTAACCCATTATTTGGCTCAGTACTGGAACCAGTCCTATTTAATATGTGTACCGAGGATCTGGACGAGGGGATCAAGTGCATCCTCAGTCAGTTTGCAGATGACACCAAGTTGGGCAAAAGTGTTGATCTGCTGGAGGACAGAAAGGCCCTGCAGAAGGATCTGGACAGGCTGGATTGATGGACTGAGGCCATTTGTATGAGGTTCAACAAGGCCAAGTGCCAGGTCCTGCACCTGGGTCACAACAATTCCAAGCAGTGCCACAGGCTGGGAGCAGAGTGACTGGAAAGCTGCTCCGTGGAAAAGGCCCTCGGGGTGGTGGTGAGCAGCTGAACACGATCCAGCGTGTGCCCAGGTGGCCAAGGCCCACGGCATCCTGGCCTGAATCAGCAATAGTGCGGCCAGCAGGACCAGGGCAGTGACCGCCCCCCGTACTCGGCACTGGTGAGGCTTCACCTGGAATCCTGTGTACCGTTTTGGGCCCCTTTCTACAAAAAAGACAAGAGGTGCGGAAACACCCATCTGGAGACCTGAGGCACTCCTTAGAGAGGTGTGCTGCTTACTGGTGGCTCATATCGGGGATGTCACTGAGAGACCACCAAGCCTTGTACAGGACACTGACTTATCCACTGCTGTTGTTTCATGTGGCACAGTCAGGAGCAGTCTGAGGAGTATCAAGAAGGGTAACATAACCCTAGAAGTGCTGGTAAGGGACTTTGGAGCACAAGTACTAGACTCTATGATTATACTGGTTTCTCTTGAATTTAGTCAGAGACAGGCATCTGGTAAACATCAGTAAACTCATTTTATTATTGGAAAGCAATTCATTGCATATTGTTTTCTACTGCTTTAAAGTTAGCTCAAAAGGTAAATTAGAAAGAGTCTTGAAATATTCTGCTTTGTAGATAAACACTTCAAAAATAACAAAAATGCTAAATCGATTTAATGAATATATTTTTAGCAAATGTATTTAGTACAGTCTTCTGATTCAAATGGATAGCTCAGAACTCACAAATTTCACCTTTTTCTTCCCCTACTTCTATTTCTGTTGTAATATTTTGTTTAGAAAATGAAAACAGATTTCACACTGCTGAAAAGCCAAGCCAAACTCCTATGGGTGTTCATTTCAGTGATGTGTGAAGTTACCAGAGCCTTTTTTTCCCCTTAAATTCAGGTAGTACAATATGTAAATTGGCCAGAATACCCTGGAGAGTTTCTTTTGGGAGTTCTCCTGAAACCTGTGATGTCTCACACTTTTGATTCCCTCCTATCTTCAAGTGCATGTGCAGCATGGTGCCACAGCCTCTCTCCCACTCCCTGACTGGTATTTTTTGAACTTAACTTCAAGCACCTACCCTGCAGAGATAATTTTTTTTTCTCCGCTGAACTGTCCAGGTTTTCTTAGTCGATGGAAACAAGAGAAAGGCATTTCTAGGGCATGAGTCACCTTACTGTAATGTACACAACTAAAATCAGGTAGAGTGCTTTTGATTTAAGAGGAAATGTGAAATGTTCCAGGTTCAAGGCATTAAGAATCACTGAAATTAGGATTTCAGCATTCTAGTTTGATTTCTTTCTGCAAAGGGAATGCATTTGAGTACTGCTTCCTTATGGCTCTATGTTGAAAGCATAATTTATTACTAATTCTGAAGTGTTTGGATAGTAGGGTTACAGTGGGTAGGTAAGAATAGGGATAACTAGGCAGCAGAAACATTCAGAATGAATCATGAGTCTGTGTATCAGAAATGAGGTTCATTACTCTCAGAACTGAAATTAAACTAATGTACTCAGTGAATAGACAGATTAATTTTAACAGTGTCATTGTCACTCTGTGTTCCTTGTGTGAGGACAGGTAGAAACACAATGAAAATCATTTTGCCAAGCCATGGGCCATTAGGGAGAGAAAATGCTGCACTCAGATCCCTGGGTTCTCCATAGTGCACGCTGTGCTGCCAGGGTGTTAGCAAGCCAGCATTCCCTTGGTATATTAGGAAAAAAAACCCAGTGTTTCACTCATATTATTGAGGCTTGAGCTGAAACACAGTCTTTTGGCAAAGATACATGACTAAGTACATGAGATCTGTGATCTCTTCCCAGCTCTCCCTCAAATCTCGACAGCTTACTTTTTCAGATATGAGTGACTTAAGTACCTAAAGCTGTAGGCAGAGAATACAGACAAATGACTGTGGTTTTTTAGGACTGCTGAGTCACTGAAGCTGAGTTTGAAAATTAACCTCCAGCTTGTTATTTCTTTGAACTTGTTATGAAAGCTGACGGAAGCTACTGTATGAGTACCAAGAATAATTATTCTGTAACTGTAACTGTTACAGTGTCGGAAAAAGAATATTCTGAAAGATCTTCAGCCTGTTTTTTTTTAAGTATGGAAAGGCATCAGTAATCACAAAATGCCTCTAAAATCTCCTTGAAGTGTTATAAAGCCAAAAAAGACAGCTCAGCTAAACCTGGAGTGGTTCTGCCAATAAGATATGCAAAGACTGACTTCCAGCAGATTTAGGTTTATTACAGCCCCAGCTAACTCATCCACTGAGAATCTCACTTTTCTGGCCCACATGGCAAAGCTGCTGTATGTGGACCACAAAATGTCCCAGATCACATCTCAGTTGTTCTAAATGTGCATTTTGGCTGGTGCGGGGGACAGCGCTAATTGGTTAAGTATGTTCTAGTGTCTGGCCACCAGCTGCCAGCCACAACATTGCACTGTGTTGCCTTAATGCTGTTTGTTCCAATCAGTTAATTTGTCTGGATTATGAACTCTTTTGCCATCAGGAAGAGAAAAGCACTTTAAGGCTATTTCAACCCGTCTGCTCTGCTTTCCCCTGTCAAAAGTCTAATTTGCAATTAGGAATTTCAGCAGCACTTTCATGTGTTCAGAAAGCAGCAGAGCAGAGCTTCCAGACAGATTCATTTCCCATAGAAATAGAGGTATCAGCAATTCTCAAGGAGCTGGTCTTTATCAGAAGTTAGTAAATTGTTCGTATTGTTGTTTATGGGGCTATACAAGTGCACAGAGCCGAGCTGTCTCCTCCAGAGACCGGCGTGGTAACGTGTGCCTCACATGGTTGGTTCCTCTCACGCTGGAGGCAACCACCGCTGTGAGATCAGGACAGAACTCTATGCTGGGAAGCCTCAAGCTCAGGGTGGGCCTGTCCTTTATGATGACCTAATAATGTGCTGGTTAGTGTAAAATAGGGATGAGATGCATGAAATCCTCCTTATTTCCTACGGGACTTGCTGTCAAAGTTCTCCCTCTTCTTATGTAGCTGTGCTTTACCCTTTGCTTGTAATGAGCTTTCTCATCTCCTAATTTAAATATTATTTTCCTAATAAGACCCTAATTCAGGAAGATGCTGAATTGCCACCTCCTGGAAAGGCACTGATTTTTCTACAGTTCTCTTCTATTTCTTCCAGCAATACCTTTGAAATTATGGCCTTTGCTTATTAGTTCTGTTGCTGTTATTATGGGTACAATGCAAGATTCTTCCAAATGAGTGATCCGTACTTCCAACCGTATTTTTTTGTGATTAAATCCTGGGGCCATGCTTTCTAAGGGATTTTGGACCAATGAGTAATTGTTCATTGAAATAATCTGTAAGTAAAGAAGACAGTGATGAAGAGACTGGCATGAATACAGAAGGGAGGAATCACATTCTTACAGGTAAAAGTCCTGGTAACTCTCCCTCTCTGAATTAGTTGCCTTAAACTCTTTTATAGTCAATGTTGGAATATGAATTATTCTAGGGTGCAATTCCTGTCAGCCTAAAACGGATTAGATAATTCATGCCCTAAAAGTACCTGGTTTACTCAAGTGACTATGAAACGAGCCCTGAATGGCTTGGTCAAATGTAGATGTCTACACTAAATATCTAAAATGAAGTTAAATGAATATTAGGGTGAATATGTTTTGAGGCAAAAAGCCACTCAGGTTGTGGGGCAGGTTGTGGGGCAGGTGCAAAGAAGTCCCGTGGTAAGCCCCAAATCCTATTAACTGCGAAATAAGAGTACTTTCCTCTTTTCTCTGGTGTTGCTCCATCCTTCCTGTGTCCCTCTCAGTCCTGGGGCTGACAGCAGCAAGGCTGGAGGGAATGTCAGCAGCCACCAGTGTTCTCAGTTCTTATCCAGCAGGGTTTGATGGCTGGAGATCCCTTCTTCATCTATTTTGGGGTCAGTTTGGGTTTATGTTTCACTATTTTCTTAATACAGCCTACCTTACAAGGACTTTATTTTCTTTAGTCCTCAATTATTCAATTTTGCGGTCCCGTTGTTATATCTAAAGTGGTTTAGACAGTTGCCTGCCTGCAGTGACCACTGACTGACCACTGGGATTTGTGTTTACAGTCTGGGACCTCCAGTACATCCTGTGTTTGCATTCTTGCAAGCCGTATTTTATCCTAGGATCACAGGTAGTTTAATCTACACAGAAAATCTACTTGTTCTCATTATAAACTAGAGCTAACTCAAAGCAAACCCGACTGCTGCACATTTCCTCCCCCAGTTAAATAAAACAAGCTCATTATCAGCTTAGTCCAGGACAAGCCCAAACATACGCTGACACCCTTTTCTGTCAGGTCAATAAAAAACATGTGGCCTTTTAGCAGGAATGGCAAAAAAAGTGATATTTACTGGGCTACACCAAACACCATCCAGAAGCTGTTTGGCTGTGTTTGCACAGTGCTGTGCCTCATCTGTTGTGCTCCAGAAGTCATGTAGCTGTGTTGACACTGCTGTGCTAATACAGCTACACAACTGCTGAGCAGCGTTTAGCTTGCGTATGCCCAGCTCAGCACATGGACAGAGAGAGCTTCCATCTGTCTCCGGCCGTCTTTAGAGGCATGTCCACAGTCCGTCTGCCTCTGGTAAAAATGCAAGCAAGCAAGAGGACAAAGATTCTGGAAGCGTTTCTTATAGTGAAGGCTTAGTGTTTAGGAAAGTCATCGGAGTAATTCTAAGTGCCTGGGTTTTTGGAACACCTTTTTGGAACACATTTGGAACATCCAACGTCCTGATCATTGACCACCTTGAAAGTGGTTTCAGCAGGCATTCACTAACTGAGAGAACACAGATCCCTAGTGCCCTAGAAAAGTTTATTTGTGCTTCTAGTTATTCAGTAGCAAAAATCAAGGATCCCTTCAAAAAATTAGGCATCTTCTTCAGTAATTATAATTTCCAGTGTCCTGGCTGATATTTTTTAAATGCAATTGTGGGATTACTCTACTGACAAGCCAAAATCTTTCTTATTGTTTAAATGATTCCCCACTACCAATCAGAATACATACTCTATTAAGTTGACAATTAGCATATATGTGAGCATTTCACAGTCCACTTAGTCTCCTGATAGAGTTCCCTGAATGATCTCCCCCTCTCATTTCTTCCTGTCTAGCAGATTGTTTTAGGAAGTGTTTAAACACCAGAGCAGGTGATAAAATATTTCTGGTAATCCTTTAAGGTGAATTATAAGCTTCTGGGAAGAAGGGTTGACTTTCATTTATGGGATAAAATACGGCCAAGTTCAACAACCATGGAAAAGTAGCAGCCACCTGACAGTAAACAGCCAGAGACATGCTAAAGGGACTGGTAGTTTTGTTCTAATTTACTTTTGTGGGATTCACTTGACTATATAAATATCGTAAAGATGACTACATTTCAGCTGGTTCTCTTTTAGGCGAATGTAAAGAATGGTGGATCCCAGGTGGGAGCTTTTGTGTTGTGAAAAGAGCTTCTAAACAAAACCTGCCGAGTCGTGTTCCATGTGTTCCTTTTTTTTCTCTTTGCTATCATGTTAGGCTCTGATGGCTAGCTTTGATGTAGATGTCTGCTTTATTGACATCTAAAGTTAGAGGAGATAAATTCTATATGCATCCTAAAGGCAATACCTCCTAGCTAGAGTTTCCAGTGATAAATATGGACTTTTATAAAATGCTGGACACACATGACACTGAAGTTGTGGCATGCAGCTTCATTTTAAGAGGCTAAATCAGATGAAAACAACACAGACACATGGGACAAGTATATAACTGATGCAAGCTCATCCTGCCAATTCAAATGAAATGCTTTTCCCTTTTGAAGGGATGACTTTGTGCCAGTGGACTCTGTTCCAGAGCAGAAACTGTCTCATGCCATTCTCCTTTTACAGTGGACTGGGTATTGACCATCTTTTCCAAGTGGCAAGGAGTTGATGTAAATACTTTATCATTTTTTTTCCTGGCATGACATAAATACAGTCATGTGCTCTTGTCTGACCCAGCTCAAATTTTTACTGTTTGGTAATGCATGGTATCCATGAAGGTGGAACCAAGGTTGTTCTGTGAGGGCTTTTATTCCTGAGCAGTGACATCTGCCATCTGGCTTGTCTCTGTTCTGATCTGTGCTGGCAGACCCCATTTTGAACAGTGAATAAACCTTATCAGGCGCAGACATATTTCTGTTCATTGATCCTAGTCACCTGCTTAACTCTTATTTGTGCTGTCTGACATGTCTTTCACCCCAAGGAGAGCTCCTTTCATGTCATAATGTGAGGAATGGGGTTAACATGTTCTGGCATCTTCCATTGCTGATGCTGGTTCCATAATAAGCTTCATACTCTGAGATGGCTGCTACTTTGAAAGCTTTATTGACCTGATAAATGTTCCTAGCTCATGTTAAATGGGCTGTGAGTTTGATCCAGATGGCTTGCTGGATACGGCTTTGAGGTCAAAAGCTGCTGACACTTGAGCCAGTAATGTGCATAAGCTACAGCATCTGGGATCAAAAACATAATTCTATTGCTAGTCAAACCAGGCCTCTGTTAGTTGCTGGTGGTTTTGCAACATGAATTTCTCGCTTGATACATGAATCAAAAGAAAAATACTTGTGTCTAATAACTTAGGATAATTGATGCAGGGAAGACAAACTACCAGAAGGTATTCTCCCTTTCTTTTTCATTTTCCCTTGCACTCATGAAGGTATCCATGTCAACACTGAACATCCTATAAATAGATGATGCCATTTCTCATCAATGCTGAAACAGATTTCCCAGAGCTATACACATTTTTAAATCAACTGGAAGATTTGCGTTCAGACCGAGTAATAAGACATCACACTTAAAAATAAAATAAAGAATATAAAATTGGGCCAGCACACCCAATGTTCTTGCTGACAGACATAATTTGTTTTGCTAGAAGGAGAGATGTCAAACAAAGCTTTGGTGAGGACAGCAGACATTTTGATTTTGATCACACTTTTCTTCCAGTTCTCTAACAAAAAAGTGCATAGCGAGTAAGTGGTGCAAGACAAAACAATATTTAAATCAAATAGCAAAAAACTTTTGAAAAGTACAATTCTTATTCGTAATTCTGTAGTTGCACAACAGTGCAATCCTTCTTGTCTGGGAGAAGCAGCTTTCCATGCGACTGGTGTCTCTACTCAGAACAGTCCATGTTTTAAATATGAAAAACCTACTAAACTGATTTGGTTGGGATGAGAGGGGTGGTGGTGGTGGTGGTCAGATTTCTTGGGAAAATTACACAGCTGCCAAGACTAGCCTTTCTTTTAAAGTGCTGCTGAATTACCCTTTTTGAAAAAGATCTTTGCCTCAGCTAAAGTGTCACTTTCAACTCTGTACTGTCCAGCTATGTACCAGCTTTTCCAAGAGCCATGAGCCTTCCAAATAGTGACCTTAAACCTTGAAAAAAAATCAGTAACCAGTCAAGATAGTTGAGTCTTGGGCAAAAATTGATAGCAGTTCCATAGAGATCACGGCACTTTTGCTGTGGAGGGGCAGAAGGCAAAACCCCGCAGTCAGTGAGGGTTAATGTGACCATGTTTGTGGGGCGGGTGTGACCAGGGATTAAGTGGAGCCCCCCCGGGGCGGTGTGTGTATCTGTGTGTCTGTGTGTCTGTATGTGTGTCTCAGTGGGGTCGGTCCTCCTTGGAGTGGCGGGGTGGCAGCTGGGGGCTCTCCTTTGGGGTCTGGGGGGCTCCCCTTGGACTGGGGGCTTTCCCCCTAGGTCAGTGGCTCTCCCCTTGGATCGAGGGCACTTCTCTTGGGTCGGGGGCTCTTCCCTTGGACCAAGGTCAGTCCCCTCGGGGCAAGGGCTCTCCTCTTGGATCGCAGGCTCTCCGCGTGGATCGAGGGCTCTCCCCTTGGGTGGAGACACCGCGCCAGGGAACTCCTGGACGCTGAGAGACTTCGAGGGACCGGCATCCCGAGCTACCTGCTGAAACCTTTAGGATTCCGAATCCAGTCGGCTCGTACCAATTCCCTTGGAGCTAAATCCAGTTTAATAATGAGAAAGAAATTAAAAAGAGGACCGCGGGCTCCCGCCCCCGATGCCGCCGCCGGAGGTGCCGCGCGTGCCGCAGCCGCTGGGTGGCGCCGTCAGGAAGGAGGAGAAGCGCGCGCGGCGGCGGCGCGGGGCCGGTGTCGCCTCAGGCGCCATCGGCGGAGCGGGGCGGGCGCTGTTCCCGACGGCGGGCATCCACCGGAGCGGGGCTCTGCGGGGCTCCCAGCCTCCTGCAGGGCATCCCGGTGTCTGCACAGAATGGGGGGTCTGACAGGATGCCGCCATGCCGAGGAGATGGGGGCGGGGGGGG
>VYZQ01053520.1:0-30632 GCA_013400655.1 Mystacornis crossleyi | reverse complement strand
GGGAGGCGGGAGGTTGGGCGCCCCACCGCTAGTCCTGCCGGCGCCCCTGGTTCTGGTACAAGGCGGGGCTGTTGCGGGCTGGCGGCTGGGTGCGAAGGTCTTCCTCCTCCTCCTCCTCGTCTTCCCTCCAGTCTGTAGCACACTCAGAGTCTCGCCGTCCCGCAGACACCGCGGGCCTCCATCAGCTGCCAGCCCTGATTTCCGTGGTGATGTTCCAGCCCCTGCTGAGCCCCTCGCATCTGTGTCCCCCTACAGTGGGGACGGGCTGGCACCGGGCACCACTGGCCCCCCCAGAACTGGGGTGTGGGAGCCTCTGGTATCCCAGCGGGTGTGCTGGTGCCAGGGGCGCTGGGTGGGCGGGAGGAACATCTGCAGGGAGCCTGGCAAGGGGATGAGCCCGGCTGTTGACAGGGATGTGCAGTGCCAGGGTGCAGGGGTGCCCAGGACAATGGAGGTGAGCTGTGTGGTGGTGCAGAATCTCTTTCCCTTCCCTGGCTGGGGTCATGCAAGGCTCCTGTCCAAGCACATCCCTAGGAGAAAGGGGGACCCTGCTGCTCTGGACCAGCAGGGACAGAGGTGCCAGCTAGTCTGGACCAGTGGCAACAGTTTGGGGCACTGATGGTTTCATGGGTGGGCTTGGGGAGACATGAGACCCCTGAAGGGGTAATTTCAATTGGAACTGCACAGTAGTGGTAATCAGAGGCTGAGGGAGGATCTGGCGTGGAGGATAATTTGGTCTAATGGTAGGGAGGGGTTCATGTGCCTGGAAGACTCCTCTGCATGGAGTGAAGTGGCCCTGGGTGCTGAGGTAAGGAATAGTCTCAGCATTGTCTTGTGGCCATCCTGGAAGGGGAGCACTGTGGGCCCAAGCTCTGGGGCCACCACTGGGCAGCACCTGGTCAGTGGGGTGGACCAAGGGCTGAGCTGAGGTGCTGTGTTCCCCAGCCTCCCCTTTTCTCCCTTGGCCCAGCATGTCCTTCCCTCCCTTTGACCTGCACAGGCCTCAGTTTCATCCTTCCTCGTCTTTGTGTGACCCAAGCTCTGTCTTCTTCAGGACACCCAATCCAAAACTTCTATCCCTTCCCGACCCTCCTTTGCCATCCCTTTGTTAAACCTCCCCTTCCTGTCCCTTGCTGAAGCTTCCCTAACATCTGATCTACAAGTGGGGTCTCAGCAGAGCTGAGTAGAAGGGGAGAATCACCCCCTTCCTTGACCTGCTGGCCAGGCTGCTGGGGATGCAGCCCAGGACATAGTTGGCATTGATCTGTAGTGAGGATGATTCTAGATTGTAGATAGCAAATTTTTATTTGTCCTGTCCTTTTGCAAAGGTGACACTTCTTTGACATTTGAGAACCTCTGGTAGAGCTTAAGGAGATCTGCAGAAGAAAGGATTTCCCTGAGCAGTAAGAAGGAGGTCTCATCTCTATTTTATTCTGTTACCCAATGAATCTGGATGTCCTCTTCCACTTTAGTAATTCTAGGATTCGGAGGCATACCCTTAACATAATCTCGTTAGAATATTTACAAGTCCTGTGTGTCTCCTCTCTTTAAGGAAAAGGCAGAGGAAAGTCCATCGTAGAGCATCATTGCAGTGTAGCTTGGTTCAAGCTAAAGTAAGTATGTGCACAGGATCAGCATCTCAGATGATGTAAATAGGCTTGGTCTGTTTAATCATTAGGGTGATACCAGTCTGTGCAAAAAGCGTGGGATAATTCAGTTCTGTGGCATGGGAAAGATTTGATGTTCTTCACGCTCCCAGTGTGCTGTCAGCAACAAAGGACATTCCTTCATTAACTTCTGCTGTGTTTAAGTACATCGAGTGTTTTAGTAGCTGGCTTTGCTGTTGGAGTGTGTGCCTAGAGGAGAGAATGTCTAGCAGAAGGAACCATTTAGCTGAAAAAAAGTAAGTATTCTCTGAAAACTGGAACCAGTTTTCCTTATCTGATAGGAAATTCAGAAGATATAGGGTATCCTTTCGTTTCCAAACTGGAAAGAAACATGGTTGAAAATCGAAATTTATTGTGAGTAAAGCTATCGCATTGCCTTGTTCATTTCAGATTTACAGTTTAGACTATATTTTATGTATTGTAAAAATGTTTTTAAGCAATGATTTCAAACAGTACTTCAAAATTTTGTAAAGAATTGTCCATTTTTTTTTCTTCCAAGCAAGATTTAGACTTTGTCAAGGAGTTGTTCCAAGATGTGCTTAAAAAGCCCCAGCATTTCCAAACGGGTGAAATGCTCCATTACTTTTGTAACTAAGTGTAATTACTTATATTTTTATTCCTTAAAATAATCTGCATTTAATTAATTTTGAACTCCTATGTATCTTACTCAGAGGAAATCTTCAGCATTAGCTGCCTATTTTAGTGGGGATTTTTATCTAGGTGTCATAGATGGAAAGTAAATGTAAAAGGTACTTCAGATGTAAAATAAACATTCATTTAATTCCTGTGGTAGGAACACATTTATATTTCATGGTTTCTAAATTCCAAGTACTGTAATATCTAGATCTGGATGGCTGCTTTGAGGGGAAATGATAAACAACATTGTCCCTTGCAGTTAGATAGCAATATTGAGAACAGTCCATTCAGCAACAAATCAAAAGATTTATATTAAAAAGGAATGTCATATTAATCTTGCCTCGGTTGCACTAATGTATGAAACTTATTTGAAATAGAAGGTAGAAACAGCAACCTGCAAAAGAGGGTGATTACACTTCAGCCTAGAGAAGCGATGATAACATGGAGATAGAAAAGGAACTGTCTGTAACGTGGAACTATTTTTTTTTCTTCTGCATTGAAACAGAAAACTCAGTATCTGCAGTAACTGACTGAAAGGATGAGCTTGTCTGATGTTATGTGTGTGTGTCTCTGTGTCCTGCTTCATAGAGTACGTGGGGAGAGATGCATCACGGTATGTAAAAAGTCTTTGTCAGATATAGAGTGCTTTTGATCTTGGTACTTTATCTTGTGTGAATTTTTGTGTAGTGTGGTTTTCATATTTATGGCATGGAATAGTGTGTTTTACTGATAGCAAAGGAAAAGTAAATATCTAATGCAGTGTGCTAAATGATGTGGATATGTGGATATACAGCTATTTGTGGGTTTTGTGCTTTTATTTAGGTATTCCTGAGTGCAGAAGAGCAAATGAAATATTGTAACTGGTAGGTAGATTTTCATTATTTTAACTCAGTATTTCATAGTACCAGATACAGATAACAGGTTTATGATTGTTTTCCTTAGACACTCCCAAATTCAGGTAAGGTAAAATATTTTCATGGTTTCTATTGACCAGGACTTGTGAGCTTTGGGTTAAACTTTGACTTAAGTGCCGCAACCGGGCAATTGGCTTCATGGGCACAACACAATCTTTTAATTTTCCATTTGTAAAACAAATGAAACCACCGAGAGCAATGGCTGATCAGCCGTAAGTGTGTCTGCCATGCATCCCCATATGGATCACATGACCTCTTGAGGTCGTCGGCAGTCTTATTTTCTGATTACTTTTTCCCTGCCTCTTCCATTTATAATGCAGTGCATCTGATTGGTCAGATATCAATGGGTGTGTCTTATCCCATATATACTCAGTTTCAACACAGTGACATCCAGTGCCAGCAAGGGTCTCCCAGCAGTATTACAGTACAAATAATAAAAAAATACAGCCTTGGTGTGAGTTGGTTATTACTACTCAAAAGCAATACAGCAAGTTTGTACAAACTATTTTTTATCTCCCAGAAAGAAGTTTTCACTGAGACAAAGAGAGAGGATTATCCCTTCATGAATAAACAACTATAGAGACTTTTCAGATAAAAAGCAGAGATTGCAAAAGGCTTTCCAGGAATAGTAGAATTTCTTTTGTTAAGTTGCTCTAAAGGACACTGTGTTCCCTGCCATTTTACCTCAAAAATATATTTCTTCATCTATGGGGAAATTTGTTTTCCAACTTGGTGAAGTATGGTAAAGTTTTAGAGCTGTTATGAATCTTGTGCAGGAAACATGGGAATGGTTCTGATATATGACAGATGTAGTGCAACTACTATGATGAAAACCATTCAAGGAACTCGTATTTTTTCTTTCTCCTCTGCTGTGTTCAGAGAACCCTTCACTGTGTATCATCAGTCTGGAGTTACAGAGCTCCAAAGCTGGATGTCAGAAAACTCGGAAAACGTTGCTGGTTCCAGCTCATCCCTCATGTAACTCCATGGATTTGGATACCAGGAGTAAGCTGAGCCCAGTGATCTTCACTGAGCCCGCTTGACTTCATGAAATTCAGCATGAGGATTTGTAATGCTAAACTCTCAGTAGAGGCCAAAGAATTGTGTAAGTAAAATGGAGAAGTTAGGAAATGGGGAGGGGGAAGGAGGAAGAGAAAGTAAGGAGGGAAGAGAAAGCTGATTTCAGATGACTGTCAGCTCTATATCCTTGCCCTTTATATTTCCTCTGCTTTCATTTGGTTTTCTTTTTGCCATTCTTTTAATAATTTTATTTTCATGGTTCAGTTATTTTAGCCAGCCTTTTCTCTGTGGTGCTTGTTCAGTTTTTTAGCACTGTCATTTGAACAGCTTTTAACAGCTACACATATTAATGAAGTGACAGGGACCCCCTGGGGGAAGCAATACAGCCTTTTAGCAGCACTTGGGAAATCTCCTCTACTCTGATTCCATGGAGCTCTGCATATGCTTAGCAGCAAAAAGGAGCTGTGAAAAAACAGGAACTTTGGTAGGTCTAAGGCAGAGCAGGTGGAGACCTTGGGCCGTGGATCTACTTGAAAAGAATAAACTCTATCTATGAAAAGAGAAAATTTGGACTAGATGCAGAGTTTACTGATGTTTGTGAATATTGTGCTATTGTGGTTGTTATTTCCCTGTTAAGTACATTACTGCAGTGTCCAGACGTAACCGTCAGGGACTGTGACTTGTGCTTGATATGTACACTGGCCTTAAAGCTGAGCTCCTCTTCTGGGAAAGGCTCTCCTGGATGAAGATTATGTTTTTGAAGTGAACGATAGGGAAAAAAAGAGTAGGCTTGCAGTTCTTCTCTGAGTTTCTTTTATCATCAGGTCTTGGTGACATTTTCAGGAGCAGATAGGAAAAGTCAAATTAGAAAGCAATTTGAGTTTTCCACTGCACAGATACTGGATTTAAGCTCTTGTCTGACTCAGAGTTACGATTTTTGAAAGTATTTTTCAGGAAATACCTTTTTTAAAGATCACTTTACTACTTGAAATCATAATTTACAAGAGAAATCTTTTATAAGATCAAATGAACACTTCTTTTTCAGTGGGAGCTTTCAAGAGCACAGGACAAAAAGTGAAGGCTTTTTTGTGTTGTGTTTTGCTTTCTGTAACTTTATAAAGATCATGGTGGTAGTGAATGCTGTGCTCTCAGTAAGAATAAGAAGCAAGCAGAGTGATCTGTGAAAGACTCTCTTCCTGCTGCGAAGTCCAGAGGCTAAACGCATTTGAGGAAATAATGTTTAACACTATGCAAGGAGATTTGACGTGAAGTTCCCACTGCAGCAAAGTCTTCATGTAGTGTTTGAGAACCTGTTTCCTCCAGGAGGAGGCAGTTCCTGAGTATACTCCTAACAAAACAAATGATTATGTTGGTGACTGTAGATAGGAAATGATGAATATGTAATTTTTGACAGAACAGGAATTACCTGAATGTTATTTCTATAAGAAGGTTAAGTGATGCTAAAAGTAAAATAAAAAATCTTGCTAGCATTACTCTATTTATTGAAGACACAAAATATTCTGGTTTAGCTGATGCTTGGATTAATCATATGTTTAGTCTTTATTTTCTCTGGATATATATATATATGCATAAATGCATACTTGTTAAAATTAAACCCAAGTTATTGATCTGTCAAGCTGCTTCTAAAAACTCATTCTCTGTCAAGAGCTGTGCTGAACAACATGTAGCCCAAAGTAGCCAATTTACAAAAGACAGATAATTTAGAAGCAAAGTTGTCATGACAACTTCAACTCCAAATCCACCTTTTCCATGCACACATTATGAATGAAGGCGTGAAGGGGTTGTCAAGGGAACTTAAACTGAGCATCCTAATTTCTGGGATTCAGAGTTTAATCTAAGCACTGGTTTCATTGAGTTTTAATTACTGCTTCTTATTTATAATTCTAGTTAGTCCTGTATTTATACTTTTAGATTATTTTGGGATCTTATAGATGAATGACATGCATAATATGCAAGAAGAAAAGAAGAAAAAAAGAAAAAAATACTCCTGAGACTTCTGTTGAAATTCGCATAGAACTCCAGGTATAGCATTGTGCTAAACCTCACATTCAGTAGCACTTCCTGTGAAGAGAGGGATCTTTGATACCGTTATTCTAGATACATGTCTGTGATTTTGATTTCATGGCAGTTCTACCCTGGGATAGCACCATAGAGCTAAATGGTACTATTTCTGATGCACGGCAGCATAAGTAAAACAAATCCAGATAAACCTGTTCTTTAAGAAATGTAGCAGACTTTCCTGCCTTGTTTCTTGTGTAAACAAAGTAAAATAAACAAAAGGATCTTCTACTCTGATCAGTCACTGGACCACTAACAGCTACCCGGAGTCCAACAAGGAATCATTTTCCTTAGTTCCCACTTATTGGTACGGCTAATGCAGAAGAAGAGATGTTGGATGTCTGACTTGTTTTGTCAGAGCAGAATCTTCTCCATAATAATTTATAATAATATCTTAAGTGAGAAAGCTTTTGGATAGATGGCTGTTTCTTTCCTGTACTCGCAGCAGTTAAGCCTATTCACCAACACTGTTTTGGAGAAAGCTTCTGCTGCCTGCCACCCCCAGGGACCTGCAAACCCACCTTCTCTCCATGCATTCAGCTGACTTGTGAGGGTCCTTCCCAGTCTATTCCTTACCATGCACTTTCCACAGAGCCTTCTTGTCAGGCTGCAGCCCTGCTGCAAGTACGCAGGAAATTTGGTATAACATCCAAATGCATGTTGTTACATGCTGGAAGCAAATTGATGGACTGTTTCATTTCAGTCCAGTTCAAGACTCCAGTGTGTAGGAGAGAAATTACTGTAGTCTGCACTGTTTCATCTGGACCTGAGCTTTGAACTTTGGGCCAGATGTTGGTACTCGCTGACGTAAGTGATAGGGAGCAAAAACTGCTGGAATGGAAGAGTTTGAGCATGAATTGCAAACTGAAGACATACTAGTGAATGGTTTCAGCAGTAACTTGTGGCTGCAGATTCCTGGGGTCCATCTGTGCTAGAAAGTGGTCAGCTGCTGAACACTGTTTTTAACAAGAGTGCAACAACAGCAGCAAACTCTCCAGGGCAGCATTAAAATTCAGGCAATAGGAGGAAGCTTTCCCTGCTGTTGCCCTGAATCACCTTTTCTTCAGATAAGGGGCTTCATTGCTGTGGTGCCTTGTCAGAGGCACATATTGTGGAAAGGAAGAATTCTCAGGGTAAAGCAGATGAGAGCTTGCACAAAATTATTTAACAACCTAGGACAAAGAATTACCAAACAGAAGCAGGGCTGTGTTTTGAAATGACCCCTTGGGGGAAACTGGTCAAAACTAGACTCCTGGGCAAATCTGAAAAGCTGCTGCCTCTGTCTTCAGGGATGAATGGTTGGGAGAATCTATGGAGTAAACAGCTGTTTCAGGAGAAGAGGAAGAAGCACAAGCTGGAGAATATAAGCAGGTGCAGCAGTTGTCAGCTGATTGCACGGAGCTGATAAACTGAGTCTTGTAAACACTTTGGGCAAACTTCTGTACCTGCCTCTGGTTCCATCCCTGTGGCAAATCTCTTCTGTATATCCTGTACAGTTCCTATTGACTCTGAAGATGCGTTTGGAATAATCAGTCAGGTCTTAAAATGTACCCAACTCACAGTGCAGGTAGCACACCTTATTGCCTGTGTTAAGAAAGATCCATGCAGTGTTGTTGGCTGTGTGTTCCTGTTGGGTGATGTGTAAATCAATTTTAAATGGTTACAAAGTTATTCATACTCTGATAACTAAAGGATATGAGAAAGACCTACTACTATGAATTTTACTGTCTTAACCACAGAAGGTTTCCCACCACCTCGAGAAAAACATTTGAATTGTATTTAAAATAATTCAACTACTTGTCCCAAGTATGGGGAGGAGTGGGAGCAGAGCCAAGAAAGCTTCACTGGCTAATTTTGAAGCATATGGCTCAATTAATAATGGACTGAAACTGCAAAATTAGAGCTGAATATTGGGAGTTTTGGATAGTGTGCATTGGTTCAAAATGAACAGCACTTGAACACCACAGTGACGGGTACATAGAAGGATCTAATAATGCCTACATTCCAGAGATATAAAAGTGTAGAAGTCTGCTGATGCATAGGGGAAATAAGTGAAATTCAGCTATTACTTTTATTGGCTGTGAACACTTCACTAGAGAGGCTTCATTACCTAGCAAGAGCTGGCATGGAGACCCCTTATATTCTTAGTGGCTGTGAGCATTTTCCTTATCATTGGGACATGTAGTGTTAAAGCAACAGATGTGTTTTGGACTCCTGACTCAAGAACTGTGGCTTCCAGGTCATAAATTTTATAATTTCATAGCTTACTTAAAAAAAAACCAAGAATTCTCTCTTCCCCCCCCAAAATTTGCTAGAAACTCAAGTGAGCCATTTACCCTCTTTGGAAAAAGGAATGTTGAATGATCAGTTTTTCTTGGCATGAATGATTTGTGTTGTTCGTATTGGGATCCTGGACAGAGCACATGCAAAAGAATGCTGTTCTCTTGGTCTTTATGGACTGCCCTTTCAAGATCAGCATTTTGGATGTGTGTACACTCATTTTTGATGTCACTTAGCATCTCTTCTGACCTTATTCTGCAAATTGTTACCTGTGAGTGCTCTTGCTGACTTCAGGGGAAGCAATTTCATCAGTATGACTTTGTGTGCTTGAATAAAAATTTGGGGAGGGGAGCGTTCCTTTGTTCTCCTTTCTAAATACCACTATAAAGGTTAAAGCTCTTGCTTTAACCAAAAAAAAATGAAATGTAAGAAGATCACAAAATTGGATGGTTGCATGGGAAAATGCCTTGTTTGAATTTGATATGTGTTATGCCCCAATTCTCCCTCTCTTGTAGTGTCTTGTAAGGTTTATGACCAGAGAGAGCACGGGAATTGGAGCTAATCTGGTCCCATTATACAGGGTTCATAAGCTTGCACAGGGAATCTGAAGTCAAGTCAGAGAAGCAAGAACTGGCTGTTCTGTACAGTCTGTCTGGTTTGCTTTGATAACATCTTTTGCAGATAAGCCATTACTGGCATCGTGTACCATTTTTATTTTCCGTGCGATCCAGGCACGCCTTTACCCAGTAGATGATTGATCTGTAGCTTTTTAAAAGCAGTTTGATGTTTTTATTTGCTAGACCTACTGTTTCCCTGGTTATTTTAGTGGCTTGGGTGCAGGCTATTGTACCTACTCCAGTATTGGCATATAGAAATGCATTTATTGGTTTTATTTTCATAGCAGAAGCAGAAAGTCTGGAAATAATTTTCTATCTATAAAGGGTATCTCGAGGTCCCTCCCAGAAGTTCATCCTTGTTGTGCTGGGGGAATGAACATTCCTCTGAGGTACTTATCTGTCTGACATTAGACACAACTGGAGTGGAGAAATGGAAGTGGAGAAGAAAGGAATGAGCAAGAGTGTGTTTCAGTCATGCAGTGAAATGCTTTTCCCTCTGAGCAAGACAAAATAGGAACCTGTGAATGCCTCCCAAGGCTCCTTCCTAATGTGGCATAGCTAAATGTTACCCTCTATTAAGAGCTGTGTCGAGTGTCACTGTCAAGACCCAAGGAAACAAATTCAGAAAAAACAAGGAGTATCGGCCTTCATGCCTCCAGATTGTAATGTTAATTGCCTGATTTAATGCAACTTAAGTTAAGAATTTCATCTAGAGACAGTTATGCTACCGTCAGTTTCTGTCTTAGATTCCTGTTCCTTTCCTGAAATAAAGTGTCATCTATAACTTTGAAATTTTTGGATTTGTCAGTTTGTGGTAGATCAAACAAAGTAAGATTTAAATGCAGGATTTTTAATATATGTGTCTTCTTATGCCTTATTAATGCAATCAGTCAGCTTAGGAAAAATATGCCAGAGATACAAAACTTGCAGAGTGTATTCTTTCTTCCTCCTTCAGAAAATATAGGTTATGCTTATGAAGATTAACTGCTTGCTTTGGAAAAGCGGAGTGATCTATTTTTATGCAGGTGAGGTAAAATATGGACAGCAACTGTTTATGCCTTTTATGTCCTTCAGGACCTAATTCTGTCAGGTTCAGAGCAATATTGCCCACAAAGCCTAAGCCTGTACAGGCAGAGCCCAGGATGTCAGGGAGCAAAGCCAGGTGTAGGAGCAGGTCCAGAAAGGAGCTTTGGCTGGTCTGTAAGTTCAGGGCACATTGTGCAGTGAGCATGTGGCCTTCCTGAACCTGTTCTTGCCCACCACACAGGCAGGAGGGTTGCCAGGACAGCTGACAAATCCCACAAGCAGCACAAAATTCACACTTGGGAGTGATACCTGGCGAGGAGGAGAGGAACACATCTCTGACTATACTCTGGCTCTCTTCTCTCCAGCTGCTTTTTTGTCAGGTGAGCCAGAGCAGCCGTATGGTAAATAATAAATAACTAAATGATTTCCAAAATTTTTATTCTATTGGATGTTTTTAAGCTTTGCACATTATTATGCATCTTCATAACTGAGTGCGCTGAGGATTTTCAGGCTGGATCCCACACTAAAATATTTCCTCTCTCTGGTGGCATTGCTGCATGACATGGTTCTTACTGGCACAGGGTTGGTGTAGTTGATGTGGTTGATGGGCTGACATGTAAGAGGAGTAAATGCAAATGCTGCTTCTGTTCATTTGGTTACTTCTACAGCTAGTCCTTGCTGGAGTGGTATTTTCAATGTCTGCTATCCCAGACCAATATTACAAGCGCAGAAGAAATGAGGACCTGATTTAATGCTTTTGCCATGTAGTAGCTTAAAATACATGCATCCTAAAATTATTTATTAATTGGATTTTACATGCTGAATATCTAAGCCTTGTTTGCAGCAGGAGGTGTGAGGATTTGCAATTTGCAAAACTTGTAGGTGGCGATTAGTCTATTAAATCCTATTCAAAACTGGCCTGGCTTATTTCTCAGCTGTGAGAGAGATCTTTAGGCAAATGTCCCAATACATTCACCGTATGAACAGTTTGCAGGTCAGTGACTGTACATTCAAAAGTATTTTACTCAGCGATAAAATGTTCATCACAGTTTCATTATCATAAACACGTGGTGACAAAAGTAGTTCAGAGCTTTGCACACCACTCATTGGCTTTATATTAATTTTCAGTTACAATTCTCCTGGGGTTACCCACTATGACTCAAGGTCTTGCACTAATTGAACAGGAGGAAGGAATAAAATTAATGGACTGCAAAGGTCAGTATGTGGCTTATGACTCATACAATAATTTATTGTAAATACATGAGGGTGGCTGTACATGTGTAGTCAGATGGCAGCCTATAAAGGTCTGGCCCCTGAGGTCCGCTGCCTGTTTTCATCTAGAACACCCCCCTCTTAGTAGTGCTTTAGTAATTCATGACAAACTTAATTTCTCCTGCTTTGCTCCTATTGCACCTTTTGTGATTTTTGACATATTGAACCTTTTGTTATTTTTGGTCTTTGTTTTTCTGGTCTTGCAAAAAAAATGAGCAACAGCTTTTCTAAAACAGTGCTGTGTTCCCAGTCATGAATGCTTAAATTAGAAGAAACTGAGCAATAGTGGTGCATTTTTTCTCAGAAGTCTGTCCTATCTTCCAATTCAAGTTTTCTGGATGTTGTTGGAAGTGTTATGTGTTTGGCAATACTTGTGTTAGACGAGTCTGGATTGCAGGGGTCTGACCTCTGTGGCATACAAGAGTCCTTGCAGCCCTTGGGTCCCATCATCACAGGCTTACTGCAGGATGGATGAGGCTTGCTGTAAATACTCTGTAGAGTGGTTCTGGGGATTAGCAAAACCACTGTGATTTCCAAATTTTGATGAAACAGACAAATACACACAAGGGAGAGAGAGAGAGAGAGATTTTAAAATGTCCCAGTGGTGGAAAATGCATTTCTTGTTCTGTATTTTTTCAGACAGTGATTTTTTCACAGTGACTGAGTTATAGAACAGAAATCTCTAGAAAAGTAGATTCAAACATTAAAAGATGCTTTGTGTTTTGTTTTGGTTTTTTTTTAGACTGTTCTGTCATTTCCCAACAATGTTCCAAGAGCTTCTCTTGAAAACACAGGAAAAAAAATTAATTTCAAGCCTTAATGTTATGGGGTGACTGGCCAAACCAGTACACTTAATAATTTGAATTGGCAGGGATGTCAGATTGGCAGAAGTTAAATCTGGACCTGGTACCTTTCCTAGTTCTGTACTGCAATAATTGACTAATGCCAGCTGTGGCAGCAAGTATTTGTCTACTGGAATGAGACCAGTCATTAGATACTAATGCCTTCTAGTCACTAATGGACTCTTCAAGATTTGAACCAATGATTTACAGGTTAATGATCTCAAATCTTATTACCAATGTGCATGGGAATAATTGAGAATTGTGGAGCAAGGGGGACTGAACTGCTTAGTAACACTCGTTAAAACAGTAAGAAGCATTTTTCTTATGAATGGCTTGCCTTTGAAATGTTCTAAAGTGATTGTACAAACTTCATATCATAATTATACCCCTGGTTTCCGAAGTATGAGAAGAATTATTGTTTTCCTAGTATCCAAAAGTATAATCTGGGGTCAATAAATGAACAGAACCAAGATCAACTGAGCCACGCTTATTTTAAGTCCCTAACCATACATCCTGAAAGTTCCTTTTCAACATCCAATGTACCTGTGCAACCAATAATTCCAGTGTGACTTGACTTCCTATGAAATTCTGTCTGTTGGTAGAAAATTCAGGCTCATATCTCTGATTTAACCCCTATTCAGCAGTGTGAGCCATGGTTGAATGAAAGTTTTTCCTTTGAGGTGATGGATAGAGCAATATATCTCAAACTCATTCCACTGTACCTGTGTGGCTTTGCTTGTTCTTACAATGAATGGTTTCCATATCCTAGGTCTCCGGTTCCTGTACCTGAAAGCTATGAAAGATGGCATTTGGGTGAGATTGGGCTCTTGCCTTACATGTTAAGGTGAGACCCTTACTACCTTACTAGGACGTTCTGACGTGTATAAATTTTTAAATCATATCTAGAGTGTGAGTGAGTGTGCATGTATAAGGCATTGGAATTAATGGCAAAGTAGTATTTAAAATAATGATATATACATGATAGGTCAAAAGACTGAGAAAAAGAAAATAAAGTAGAGGAATGATGTAAATAAAATTCCAAGTCTTGGAAGCAGAGATAATTGCTCCATGGCCACAGACCTCATCACAGATACAAAGCCGGTGCAAAGAAACTCACACTGGATATGAGCCTTTTTCCTCAAGAGAGGCTGCAAAGGCTCCAAGGTTCACGCATTTCATTACCACTCACGATGAATCCAGAAGACTGGATAAGAACTTTCTAGCAGGTGTCCCTCACCTAGCAGGTGTCACCACAAGGCATCCAGGACAAGGTACTTGAACACAGACACATGTCAGTTCTTATATCCATAGAGGAAGGAGAGAATTTTGAGAGAATGGGTGTGGGTGAGGCAAATCTGTTTCTTCAAAAATAAAAGTCTACTTCCCTAACTGTATGGCCTTGACTTGAGTTTTGCTTCTTTGACAGCTGTATAGGAACTCTGCTGAGGTATCTGAGCCTGCTCCAGTCCTTGTTATAGCTGCCCTTACAAACCCCATGTTGTTATCCAAGTCCTGGAGACACCTGGTCATTTGCTGGGCTTTATAAAAGGAATCTGCATCAGAATAGACAATCCTGGCATATTGGTAATCATCAGGTTTTCCTCTTCTAAAATGCTGTGAAATAATTTGGCCCTGGATAATGGGGGATAATACAGGTCAAAGATTATTGACCTACTATGAGGAAAGTTATGTGCTGAAGTTAACTAATTTCAAACCCAAGCTAATCCTGCACTGCTGCCAGTTGTAGAATGGCCTTGTCAAGGTATTATATTAGCTTAATTCTTGCCTCATAACACACCACTTTGACCAGTTTTTTTGACACTTTGTATAGACAAGGAATAAATTAAAGCTTTAGAGATATAGCATATATACGGCCTTTTTTATTTTGTACAAACCCAGACCTAACATTAGGAAAGGGACTGCTAAATTATGGTACTGAAGTTTTATGAAATGTAATTATAGGTCCAAAGATATTTTGTGTGGAAGGAAAAAGCTTACTGTACACTATTAAAGTGTTTTATGTCCAGAGATGACTGACACAATGCATTATGGGGCTAGAATAAGCATAATTGTCCAGGAAGAAATAATTGAAAATAGTCCTTTAGATGTCAAAATAAAGCTATACATCATGTGAGACTGTCAGCAGTTATTACATATCTTCGGTTGTAGAGACACGCTTCCTTGGGGGCTCATAATTTATGTTTCAAACAAAAAATAACGTTATTTAGGGCTTCTGCTTCAGCATGTCCGTGTGGGCACTGCTGGACTGGTTGAGTTTCAAGTGGCCACACATTTTGCCATTACCCTGCTGGAGTAACTGGCATCTATGAACCATGGGGAGCCAGGACACCCTCCCCAAATCCCCGTGTCTGCTGATCTTTGGTTGTTCCCAGTGCCTCTGCAGGGTGGGAGCATGGGAAAGACGTGCTAATCCTTACAGCATTGTGAGTGCATATGTGCTGGCTGCAGCCCCAGCAGAGCTGGAGTGCACAGCCTTCTTTCTCTGCGAGGATCATGTGCATCTGCTCTGCAGGATGGGAATAATACTCTTTGAACACAAGAAGTGACAGCTCTGGCTGTGGTCTTACACCTTGGGATGGAGCAGCAGGGTCATCAGCAAACATTTTTAGTTAATATTGTCTCTTAACTAGAAAGAAATTCACAAATATGTGACTATCTTGAATTTTTTTGAAAGCTGAGAGTCTTTGAATGAGTATATTCATGTGTTTTACGTATCAGTGAGGTCAATTACTTCAGCCAGCTTGTTGTAAACCAGCAAAGTTTATGTTGTTTGTATGTAACAGCAATGTATCACACAGGAACACCCCGAGAGTTAGTTAACATTGGTAACCAATTTGACAATCTTTCGATAAAAGCTCTGTACAAGCTGATTACTCTTGCTGTTCAGGAAAGGCTGTAGTACCTTTGTTCACATGCAGCAGTAACTTCACAAGAAAGCCCAGTAGTTCTCACTGAACTTCCTTCAGCAGCAGTGACAGGCACTAAACACGAGCCAGCCCTCCCTTCTTCTATGTTACCAGTGATTAATACATATTTAGCACTTCTGCTTTGTGGAAAAATCACAGTCATTTTGTTTGTAATTGTGTGACTGTTATAGTTAAATAGTTAAAATATAATAAAAGTAAAGTTTATTGAAACTATAGTCCATATCTGTATATGAAGGCTGCTGTGAAAAGTGTGTTCTACTTTAAACTGCAAACCCCATATAGACTATAAGATGAATATTGCTGGCCTTTAGTTTTTCAGCCAGAATAATAATTATTCTCTCAGTGAGGATAATGGCTAGACAGGGTGGAGAAGGAGAAGGACAAGGAGATGGAGGCTAGCAGTGGAAGAGGGGCGTAGTTTGCTGGAAATGATTTTAAGAACTGGGTCATCATCTGCTGGTGATTTTCACAGCTCATTCCACTGAGTGAGGTAGAATCACACACACTTCTGTATATGTATGTTTACTTACACAAATACAAATGTGAGATGCAGTCTTTAAAATCTGTGCTTTACATCACAGTTATAGCAATAAAAGAGAAAGGAGGCCTGGCCATGCTTACTTGAATGTCCAGGAAGTCATGATAGGAGTTTTGAGAACATGCTGGATGAAGGGAATAATAGTGGAAGCATAAACACATGAAGAGCTTTACTAGAAATGACTTGATCAGGTTGTGAAGTATAACAAGTGTGTTAACAACATGAGAAGCACTCCAAGGGCAAGACTGGTAATGGTGACGGCCAGGGAATGAAAGTCCTCTGGAAAAAGCAGCTTAGGTAGACACACACAACCCAGTTGTGGGTTTGGAAATCTGCTGGAACAAATTTTCATGCATTTGTTTTGATTAAAATGGGCAGAATTATTAATATAGCATGAATCAAAGTCAGAAAGCATTTGGGGAAAGCTATCCCAAAAACTTGTAATTTTTAATCCTAAGAGAAAGGAGATAAAGAAGCAGCTCACTAATCAGTTTTTCATCTGGGGAGAAAGCAGATATGTAACAAGAAACTTGCATCTGTATTAGAACTTCCTGAAGATCCAAGAGGCAAAGAACCACACAAAAATTTGCAACAAATATTTCTGATGATAAATATTGCCATTATGGTCAAAATAAGAGAACAGTGTGAAATACAGTGCAGATAGCAAATAATATTAGAAAAAAATCTATACAGCTATTAGAACAACAATCTGACAAGGGCCTCAAGCCTTTTGGAAGAAGGGCTTCAAACTGGAATGAATCTGCTTCAGACAGTAAATATAGTTTAAAATCACAAAAAGAGAATTCAATGAAGACCAATCTGAGAATATGTTTTAGGAAACAAAGCCCCAGTAAAAGTGTAGGGGAAAGTAGTAACTCCACAATGCTGTGCAAAAAAATTTGATGGTGGTGCCAGATCATAAACTGAAGAGGGGTCAACAATGTAATGTTGGTTTAGAAACGACTTATATCTCTCCTGAATCCATTGACAGCCACATCCTAGGTGACACATGACACTGACTAATTTAGTTTACCTCACATTTACAAAATCTATGTTTGAGTAATGTTTTGAATGTCATATTTTAAGAAAATGCAGAATAACTTAAAAGAGGCTCAACAGGAAGAAATGTGACCTATGAGAAAAAGCTGGAGGAATCATCTATTCTATAAAAGAGAAGGAAAAGTGGAGAACAGGACTGGGGTTTTTAACCATAACAAAGGTTTAAGGAGGCTGGTGATCAATGGTTCTCCATGTCCGTGGAGATAAGGATGAGAAGTAATCAGCTTAATTTGTAGCAAGGGAGATTTAGATTAGATATTAGGAGAAGCTTTCTAACGATAAAGATATTTAAGCACTGGAACAGATTGCCTTGTGAGTCTGTGTGGTCCCAGGCACTGCCAGTTTTTAAGAAAGATCTAGTTTCTCAGAGATGGTCTAAGGCTGGCTGAGCTTGTCTGAAAGCTGGAGGAGCTGATGACCACTGACAGCACCCCACTTTCCCATAGGACTGTCATGTATGTTATATAGATAATATAATATAGAGTGAGTAAACTCTTCCATAAAAGTTGATGGGTTTAAATGTTATTAGTTACTGTGTTCAGAAGAGCATGTGGAAAACCTTACACCTGGGACCTTCACAGGATGGGGAAAGACTCATGCAGCAGTCCTACGAGTTTGGAAAGTCTGAATCTGAACAGCTCACTGCATATAGTTCTGTTACACCGAGTTGGGTGTCTTCATACTACCTTTGTAGAAGCTAAAATGCAGTTAATGATGCTTCATCCATGTGATTTTCTACCTGTTAATGGGCTCTTTACTACAGTGCTGTGCATCCCAGTAGAAGTTACTAGAAAGTATCATGCACCATTGCTGGGTATCATCTTTTATTTTCCTTAAAGGTAACTGCACACTCTCTGTGAAGCAAGGCGAAGATAGACAAAATAAATAAAAAAAACTTCCACGGTCTCAACTGAGGGCTTTGTTCTGAAATGTGCTGTTTGGAAGCCAACTGTGTAGTCAAAAATTTTCAAATGCACAGAAAGGAGAAGGAGCATGTAATTGAAATAATTTCCTAGATGAAATGGTGTAAGGAATCTGAAAGGTTGAAAAAAATCTGATTATGTCTCTAAATCACTAAATACTTAATGAAAGATAATTTAGTTGTACTTAGATTTACATACTGCAGCTTTATTTAGATTAAAAGCAGTTTTCTTTATGGTAGTTTTAGGAAGGTTTGTCACAGAATCATAGAGTAGTGGAATGATACAGGCTGGGAGACACCTGCTCTACTCCAAGTCCCTCCTCACAGCAAGTCCAGGGTCTTGTCAAGTTGTGAATATCTCCAAACACAGAGATTCTACAACCTCTCCATACAACCTGTGCTGATGATTTGACCACTTTCCTGTTAAAAATGTTTCCCTGATGTCTAATTGGAATTTCCTGTGTGGTGTCTCATTACTGTTACCCATAGACCTTCTGCTGTCAGCCTCAGCCTCTGAGAAGTGCCTGCCTCTGACTTCCCCACATCCTCCTATTAGGTAGTTCTCTTAAAGGCAACAAGAAGATCTCCTCTAAACCTTCTCTTCTCCAGACTGAATTAACCTAATTCTCTCAAGGCAAGTGCTGCATCCCTTCATTGGACATCCTCCCATTTATTATTTCTGGTACAAATCTGGTCATAATACTCTAGATATGGTCTCATGAGTGCTGATAGAGGAGAAGGATCACCCTTTTCAATCTGACCAGGAGATTTTTTACCTTTGTTGCTGTAATGACTTACTGCTAATTCATGCTGTTGTCCACTGGGACCCTCAAGTACTTTTCTGCAAAACTACTTTCCAGCCAATCCTCCCTATGCCTGCACTGTTATATAGGATTGTTGTGTCCCAGGAGCAATTTTAAAGGCAGATGCTAAATTTGAAATGCCATGTCAAGGAGCTCTGATTATATGTTTACACTAGTAAAAATAAATTTAACCTTGCCAGAGGCCTAAACATTGAAACCTTCTTGTTCTCTAGCTGAATGTTAATGGTCACTTTGTAATTGAACATTCCTAAGTGTATGATATTAGGAACATATCTAAAGGTACAGATGAATGTTTCCATACATTCTGAGGTTTAGCTGTAGGAACAGGTGTGTGCATAGTGTCCAAATAAGTAAATAGAAGTCACTGGGAGTTGCAGGGTGTCATGCTTAGTAAATACTGTGTAAAAAAGCAAAGCTCAAAGAAACAGTTCATAAATGCTTAATTCTGTTTGGGAGAGTTTAGGATCATTTCAACCATCGCTTTTGCCCAGTCTAGATAAACTTAATTGAAAATAGGCAAGGATCAGAAGTCATTGCCTTTGTTGCCCTTCATCTGATAGGGCTAAAGAGCTGAAGAAAGGAGAAACAAGAGCGTGCTTTTCCTGGCTCCATGCTGCACAGAGAAGTCATCTTTCTGCATGGGATTGGTGGGTCATTTGACAGCTGGGGCTATTGCAGTTTGGACATTTTGTTCACTGTGGGCAGGTGCCAGACACAGCAATCTTGGCTGCACTCAGTGTGGTAGGTGTAACATGGAGCATGTCTGGTGTTGTTTGTTGCTTGTTTTTTATCCCTGTTAATCCAAGTGACTGGAAAGGAAATACAGACATTCTTGTCTGGGGTCTATTCCCCTGCTGAGGCATCCACATGAAAGAGTCAGGATACTTTAAGTCAGGATTTTAATTTTACCTTATAAACCTTGCTGCAAATTATTTATTTTTAGAAATATTAGGGACTGACATTATGCAATATGGATGTTTTGTAATTACTGAGAGAGGAACAGAAATAATTAATCCTCTGGCTCCTTTTCTGGCTTTCATCCAGTCTACAGAGTGGTCCTTATAAGTTCTGATCATTGGTAATGGCAGGAGGGACCTGCAACTGGAATAGTGTGGTGAAAATTCCCTGTCCATCCAGTCACTGGAGTTCTCTCCAGTGTGTATCCTCAAGCAGCCTGGTTAGCCTTGCTCTTGGAGCACACTTTCCACCCTGCCCTTGTTGTTTCAGCGGGTAGCAGCACCTATCATAGAATCATATGATCACAGAGCGCTTTCAGTTGGAAGGAACCTTGGAGATCATCCAGTTCCAACCCCCTGTAATGGGCAGGGACACATTCCCATAGACCAGGCTGCTCAAAGTCCCATCCACCCTGGCCTTGAACACTCCCAGGAATGGTGCATCCACCGCTTCTCTGAGCAACCTGTGCCAGTCTGACCATCCTCAAAGTAACATCTAGTCTAAACCTGCCCTGTTTCAGTTTAAAGCCATTTCCCCTTGTCCTGTTACTAAATGCCTTGTAAAATGTCACCAGCTCTCTTGTAGCCCCTTCAAGTGCTGGAAGGGGCTAGAAGGTGTCCCTGGAGCCTTTCCTTCTCTGTGCTGAACTACCCCAACTTTCTCAGCCTCTTTTCACAGGAGAGGTGTGCCAGCCCTTTTATCATATTTATTTATGGCCCTCCTCTGGACCCACTTAAGAGGTCCACATCCTTATGTTGGTGACCCCAGAGGTGGACACTATTAAAAAGTGCTGCATTTGTTATCTAACATGGTAACAGGCATGATTAAGTCCTGAACCTGCCAGCATACACTGACAAAACAAAGCAGACAGTGTGGGGGCTGGGTGGTGTGTACAGCTCTGTACAACAGTCAGAGAGTCCTGATGGGCAAGTTGAACATGCCAGCAACATGCCCTTGTGGTGAAGAAGGATTCAGAACCACATCCTGGGCTGCCTTAATGAAAACACAGGCAGCAGGTTGAGGACCATTATTTGTTTTTCTTCTATTTGGGATTTATGAGTGGTGCCTGGAGCATTGTGTCTGGTTTTGGGCTCCCCAGTAACCTGAAACATACCCATTTATTCCTCAGGTGACTCCTATTTTGGCCTGTACACCTGGTCTACCTCAACTGAGAGAGCTAGTCACAGCTGAGGCTGGGCCAGTGCCCACATAACAGAAGGTTCAAAACACCTTGTGATTTTTAATGGGAAGGTTGTACTGCAGATTTCTGTGAGCCTGTTTGACAATCACATCCATGCTAAGGAATGCTTAAGGCAGCCCTTGGGAAGAGACAAAGGTCTGTGTGTGCAGGCTCTGCAGGCGAAGGGGATAAAGGCAGAAAGACTGTGCCTCATCTTCACAATTATTATCTCCATTAATAATTGTGTTCAGCTCATGGTTCACCCTGGGATTATTGGAAGAGCTTCCCTGGTGTGCCTTGAGCCTTTAATTCACCAACACTTTCTGCACCACCAGGCCTCAAGTGTAAGTTATGAGAGAATAAAGCATATAACAAACTCCTACACAAGCCATAGGTTTTGGGCTATTTAAATTACAGCTGGGAGAGGGGAAATCGTGCAAAATCTTTGGGGGGTACTTGCTCAAAGAGCTGGAAAGATTCAGCTCAGTTTCTCTCTCTCTCTCAGTTTTATGGCTTCTTCACTCAGATGCAACAATAAAAATGTTCCACTGGATTAGCTAGGTGGCTGAACTGTGATTTCCCTGCAACACTTTTTCACACTCTAAAAGCCTAATGACAAGCAATCAAGAACATGTTAATTGGGACGATTACCCCCAGGGGACCCTAGGGTCCTGGGAAGTTGAAGGTTTTCATTAATTCTGTAGAGCTGGTTGCAAAAAAATAGCATTTCTTATCCCCAGGAAATGTCTTAGAAATGTGGTAAAATATGAATTTCCAAGTAAAAGTAAAGCACCTTATAGAGGATCTTTTAAAACTTTTGTCACCAGGGCTTCCTTCCCTCTTGATGGTTCCTCACAGACCTGTCCTGAGTGAGTATTGGGGTTAGGAGGACAATTATGTAGCTCCTCAGTGCCTACCCATTAGCTCAGGCACACTGAAGCAGAGCTGGTGACCAGGTTTCTTCTTTGCAGACCTGCAGCTACCACACAGTCTGTGACCGCATGGACCAGAGGTATCTCCTCCTTTAACTACTTGGTCACCTCAGCCATCCCAGACAGCCTGACCAGCTAGAAGGCACACTGTGGCTTGTTTCCCCATGCCTTCTGCATCAGCCTTGGCCTCATGAAAAGAACATTAAATGCACTGGCTGGATTTTCCTTTTATTTTTTTATTTTACATTCCTCATTGAAAGTAATTGAAGAGCCTGTCCTTTAAATTGCCATCAGTAAGCTGGTGGCAACACCATGTTGAATCGACAGCCTGCTTCACACATCCTGGAGTCAGTGCCTTGGCTTGCCTGCCTGCCAGCCTCGGGGGCTTTGTCTAGATGAGCATCGATACCAACACAAAGCGGGTGGCCGCACGCGCTGGGCGCGGTTTGTGGCAGCATCTACAGGAGCTGCAAAGGTCGGCAGAAATGGGGCCATGGTGAGTGTCTGAGGCAGCAGTAGTTGCCTCTCTTCTGTCCTGCAGATTTGTAAAATTAATCTGGATTTCCTTAGGGATGGTACAGTTATTTGCTCTCTGTAAAGTTAATGTACCAGGGGAATTCATGGGAAAAATGCATCTAGTTAAGAGTCATCACTCAGTGTAAGTGAATTCTGGCAACAGAAGTTTTATTATTGCCGTGGCTTAGACAGATGATGATGTTTGTCTAAGTAAATGCTTTCTTTCTGAGTGTATCATTACTATTAGGAGAGGATCCAGCTGCAAAAAGGGGAGGGATTTCTTACTCTCCCAGTGGCGGCAGGTACCATGGAACTGGTGAGCCTGAAGTGACCTCTGTGGTCAGTTAAGCAGCCCTCCTGTACCAAGCCTCAGCAGTCCACTCTCAGGGGCATCTCCCTGGCCTGCAACAAGCCATGATCCCTATCAACTGCACACTGAGGACCACTGATAACCTTTTGCTCCATTAAACAATATTATTTTCTGTATCTGGATGGTGGTTTTTATGAGTCTTCCAGGAAGCCCAGACACTGCAGTAGCTTCCCTGAAAAAACAGTGTGTGACCTTGCTTGGCTACTACAGTGGCTTGTGCTTTTCCAGCAAATGAGCCTCATGAAAATGGGGCTCATCTGACTAAAGCTCATGGCTAATAGGATGAGCATCCCTCAGGCTGTGCTATGTGTGTTGCTGAGTCTTGCTCCATGTTCTACCTCTCCTCTAGTGTGGGAGAGACTCATCTCTGAAAATCAGTGCAAAACTGTGGGATGAACCCCTGTGAACCCTGCAGGGTTTAATTTGGCAGTTATCGCTATGTTGTGCTCTTCAGCTGTTGTGCTCTTCTTGTCTGCAGGTATTTAACAGTAAATACTGCAGCAAGCTTGCCCAGTTGAAGATTAGCAAATCAGCACTTCACTGGGGTCACTCGAGTGACAGAGGGGGGATAAGAGTTCCTGTCTAGATTTCAAAAGCTCTTCCCTGACCCCTGGGGTGCTGCGTCTCTCAGCTGTACAGCAATCAACCTTTTTATCTTTTAACACAACCCGTCATGAGGACTGCACTTCTGATTCCTTGTTTCTACTCTATAACAAGCCTTGGTATCCTGATGAGATGCTGGGTTCCTAGGAGCTGCCACTGGTGACCATTTCTGCACCATCCCACCTTGCCCTTTCTTCCTCACGTTCCTCTCCTGTCCTGAAAATGAAAAGCATAACAGGAACAAGTAAATATGAACTTATATATAAGTCGTTCTTTAAATAAACTACCATAAAATGATATTTCAAAAGAAAGAACATTTCAAAATCTTCGCATACACCTTTCTGTAGCCTGCTTGGTAAAGGAAAACTAATCAAATAAAATAAAAACACAACTCTAAAAGAGAATATGGATATTTTGGATCCCATATGAAACATTTGGGGAAAAAAAAAAAAAAAAGTGAAGTTTCTAATCTGTGTTAGAGGGTACTGACCATGACATAGTTTGGGAGGAAAGGGTTAGATGGAATGCCAAGACCTGGAGAAAAAGTGTGGAAACCTGACAGTACCTGTGTCCTTGCACTGTGTGTGGTCCTTGCAACCTGATATTTTGGGAGCCTCCAGTGAGGTAATGGGATGAATTTACTCTTTGCCTTTCAGCTGTGGTTTTTTGGTTGCCCTTGGTCACCTGCCTGTGTAGATTCACACAAACTGTGGTTTATTTTTGCATTTGTATGTAATTATCATGGGATTACAGTCTCTAAGATGATTAATTCCTCCACTTGTTATCTGTACTTTCAGTCAGGCAAGGTGGCTTTTGCTATCACCAAAGTGCAGATTCATATCAAGATCCAGACCAGCTTCTCCAGTGTTCCCATCAGGACCTCAGGAAAATCAGACAAGGGATAAGGTGCCTTTGGGCTCCTTGTGTAGGCACAGGTATGTTTTCTGAGTTATACCACACCTGGGTGCCTTCGTAGATAACTGTGTTGCTCAGCACGTAGTACAGGAGACTTAATCCAGATGAAGGATTTGCACTGGAGCATGGTTCTTCTCTGTACTGTTGAGAAAATATTTTCACAAAGATTTTACCCTTGCATTTTGTCTTTGAGGATCTTAAAAAAAAAAAAAAAATTAAGGGTGAATTCAGAAAAACTGGGTTAAAAACAACAGTGAAGATGTGCTTTCTGTTAAGAGAATTTCCTTCTCCTCCCTGTAGGTTTTGTCCCCCCCCGACTTTGTCTATCCTACTGTTCTCCCCCTTTACAAGCTTATTATAGTCCCCTGCCTAGGGAGGGACTTGACCTGTGGAGAGTAGCTCAAGGTATCTCACTGTCTGGGCTCATGTCTTGGCTTGATCTGGGTCATGCAAGGTACCGTAAGAGAATCGGTAACCTCACCTGTGCTGGGGTAGCCTTTACCCCGAGAGGCACCCGAGGCTCGCTGGCCTCTGGGGGAGGATGCTGCAATGTGTCTGTCTGCTGCAGGTGCCTTACTCCCTCTACTTGCATTTCAAGGAAACTCATTAACATCCTCTGTGACTCAGAAACACTTCATAGATGAGGCTGCAGCCCAGAAACTGTGCACGCTCAGCACCCTGCTTCGTGTGCTGTACACGTGTATGAGGGGATCACGTTGGTGCGGGGCTGTGTGTACAGCAGAGCCGTAGTCAGGAAGAATCTTCAAAGTTTTGCCTCTTCCTAAACTACAGTTTTTATTGCTCTGTTTAAACTTCACTGCTATTTTTTTTACAATGCTCTGACACATATTTTAGTGGGGATGTGCTGTATCAGAGCTGCAGAACAGCCTGCAATTCCCCAGGTTCCTCTGTAGATTTTTATGCCGGTGCATCCATAAAGGAACTCCAGATCTTCCAAGTTTTCCCCATGAGAACAGAGTAACACCTTTCCTCTGGAAATACTGTAATAAAACAAAGGGAATACAACACTCCCATTATGAAGATCCCATGGATGGCCTTTATCATTTATCAAAAAGAAAAGGTGTTCTTGTAATATCTGCTAGAACTGTACACCGGGGAGGCTGCTTGGGGGAGCACATTAATAAAAAGTCAGAAACCTGAAAGATATGTCTTTTTGCAGATTCACAATTGTGCATTAATTTATTTTTGTAGCTCTTTCTCAATAGTCCAGTGGCTTCTGTCATGAAGCAATTTCATTAAGGCTTTGATCGTAGTGGTAATATAAAGCCAAGCTTCCTGCAAAGGCTTCATTGCCCTAAAGAGTGTGTAATTGGCCAAATGCCTTGGAAAGTTTTGCTTGGTTTCTCCAGAGCACAAGTAAAAATTAATTGCCCCAGCAGTAGCTGCAGTGCCATCATATAAGGGTGTCAAAACCAGTCTTTCCAAATGGCACATTCTAACAGAGCAATAGATATGAGACTTGCCGTAAATGTGATTTGTGAACATCATTAATGAAGTACTAGACCTAATTGACTTCTCCTGGCTTTATGACAGCATAAAAAAAGTTCTGCACTACCAATGATATTTCTTTTAAACTTCTCCAGCAGAATCCCTAACACTGCGGAGCTCTCTTAAAAGCAAGCTCTCACCGATATTTATTTGGCAAAATGAGAAACTGGCTGTTAGACAGCGTTTCCAGTTCTTTAGAACTAATAAGGATTTTAGAACAATCCTTCCATTGCAGAATGAAATGAAGATGCTCTGCAAGTATCCCTGAAAACTCAAGCACATTAAAGAAGATCAGCTGAGGGCACTTGCTACACTGATCATCTGAGAATTCAAGCATGGACTCACAGATTCAGGCTCAAGTCCCTGTTGTGATTTGGTTCAGGGATTTAAATTTCTGGTGTGATCATGTGTTCTTGATCTGAAACAATAGTCATTATATTTTTTTCAGTAATTATCATTCTAACAAGATATTTTGTTTTTCAACTATCTTTTGTTCAGAGGTACTGAGGTCTGTGACAACAAATATCACCATTCATGCTGGTACTTGTAAAATAGTGTAGCACTTTATATTGCTTCTGTAAGTATAAAACAGCCTAGATGCAGCTTTAGCTAGTATTTTTAAGGGATACTTTGCTATTTTGCTGTATATGAGGCTTATGGTCAAAGCCCTAGAAAAAGAAAATAATTACAGTCTCCTGAAATTGAATTTTTTTTTCTTTTTGCATTTACCTTTACTTCCTCCAAAAATTAAAAATTAAATGTTAAATTGTATGCTTTGGCTACAGTTTTGCTCCATGCTACTCAGAGTAACTTTTCACATGATGTTATTACAAGTGAAAAAAATCTGAATGGTAAAATCAAGATGGACTGAAACAACTGACCTCTGAGTATTTGCTTGGAACATTTGTAGATTACCATTTCACACTTTAAACCTTCACTTATGATGAAAGTTGCTGTAATGTCAGACATGGTAAATGTCCCCAGCCACTACTGAGTTAATGAACATTGAAAGAGGACCTTTGAGTTGATGGTAAATGATAAATTCAGTTGACTTAAACAGTTCATGTAATACTGTGTTGATTAGTCTTGCTCCATTTTTGTTGGCAGCTTGGGTAGAGGTAGAAAGGGCTTTTCGTGGATCTGCTGGGTCAGCTGGCCCAGGCTTTGCTTTGGGCTTTTTCTGATTACTCTAGGGTGCCCCCTCACCACATCTGAGTGCTCCCAGGAATGTGCAAATGGGTCTTACTTCTCTAACTCTCATCCCTTCCTGCTCTCCTCCGTCAGATCCCCAGTGCTGTCAGAGTTTATCAGATCTGTTGTACTTTGTTTTGTGGAGTTTGATAAAACCAGTCAGCTGATGAAGTGATTGGAGATTGAAAGGGGAGGAATTTCCCAAACATTCAGCATCTGCAATTTACTGATTTGAGTGGAACTTGCAGTGATTGTATTAACATTAATCATAGCTCTTCTCTTACTTCACTTTATTCTCTCAAGCAGTGCATTTATATATATGTATGAGGAAGCCAACAAAGGACAATTATAGGGTGGTTTCTGGGATGTGCCCTGAATCACAAGCACCTTCCTTGCAAAGAGGAGTTGGCTGCAAGCTACTGGCAGAGAGGGCTCCTGCTTGTGGGATTTGTTGTCACTGGTCACCACACAGGGATTTGCAGCAGGAGGAGGAGAATGGGCATCAGAGGAGTAGTTCCCAGACTATTCATAATCAACAAGCAGACCAGAGGGGAGTTCTCCAACTCCCCCAGATTTCTGAGGATCCAGAAAGACTAATCCCTGAATCTGATTTTCGGGACCCTGCTTCCTTCTGAGCTTTGATTTTAAGTGTTCAGCATTTCTGGCTGTGTTTGCATCAGCCACAGTGTGGAGCAGTGGCATGGAGCAATAGGGGTCAACCTGTGGAGTTGTTGCAGAGGTGCTGATGTCCACACGACACGCATTTTGGAGGTTTTACACAGGACCACCCCAGGAGCTGGTGCTCACCTATGGTCAGTGTGCAGGAGGTGCAGCTCTGCCTTGGCTTCATTGGCAAGGAATCCAGCTGCTCTGCCATGCCGGCTGAAGCCTGGAGGTGAAGGTACTTCAAACATGAATTCTCATCCAGACTAAAACACTAAATAGATGTGACCATTGAAAATGTTAAATTGGAAAGCTCTTAAACATTTTTGAGAGTGTTTTCTGTTCTTGTACTCCTGCACTGAGGAGATGAATTTAGTTGCAGCTGTAAACTTACATTTAACATTTTGAAATCTTTGTGAGTTTGCTGGCATTGAGGCAGTGGTTTGTCTTTTGATTACCTCCCTGCCGTATAGTATGATTTGTGATGTGAACTTTCTTCTGTCTTTCCAATAATCTGCAGCTTGAGTATTCTAAAAGCATTATTTATGCAGCACGCTTGACACTGAACTATGCTGTGCTGCTTCCATGGAAACCTCTGACAACATATTACTGCCTGGTCTGACAGATAAACAATGCCCCATTTTCCCTTATGTCAGCCATCTCAAAAGCCCTACTATGTCAGACCAAAGGTCTGTTTGTCCAGTGTCTTGCTGTTAGCCGTGGCAAATGACAAATGACTAGGGAAAACTGCTACAATGGGCCAAGAATTTATCAATACTGCTATAAACTCAAACCTTCAGCATTTTGGAACTTGAGGAGTAAAATATTTAATTCTAAGGTCTTCAATATATATTTGTTTTTCTTTCTAGGCTTTGTCAGTTTTTAGACCTATGTAATAAACCAGAATAGCGACACAGGTTAATTTATTTTTTAAGAGACTTCAGGAGATCTCTAGTAGGACCTCTTGTTCCAAGCTGGGTCAGCTGTGAGATCAGACCAGATTTCTTGGGTCTTTATTTGGTTGTATCTTCACAGCCTCCAAGGATGGAGACTGCAGACCATTTCTGGGGAACCATTCTTTTTTACCCATATAGGAGATTATAAGAAGTCAAGTAAACTTGCTAGTGCTAGTAAACTCTGTACTTTGTCATTTAAAAGTCATCTATCTGAAATCACTTTATGTTGTAGACTCAAAGAATTTGCAGAAGGCAGTTTTTTAGGTAGCTTCTGGAAATCTCTGTAAACTGTTGAAGATGGGAAAATTTCCAGACACATTGTTTCAGAAATCAGCAGCTGTGAAGAGGATTATTTCTGTAGTTTTGGTGTGGAAAGGAGGACACTGAAGTGGCTGGTTGTAGCAAATGAACAAGTCATGCAGTCAGCAAGTTTTTTCTGATCTGTGCTGGAGATTTGATAGGATACTATCTTTTGCCTTCAGTAAATCCTCAAAACAGAGATCAGGAACTTGATCCCTGGATGCAAAGCATACGTGGAATATGGTGGGCTCCAGGGAAATTGAGATTGCTAAATGCTGAAGGTACCATGTGAGATACCCCCACATTTCTCTGGGCCCTGTTTGAGTTGTTTCTATGTAACTCCAAGGGTTCTGCTGCCTAGCCCAGATACTTCAGTTGGGGAAGGAGGAAAGAAAAGAGAGTGAAAGATCTTTTTGTTCCCACTTAGGAGCCACCTAACGGGAGAAAGCTCTTATTTTTACATACCTGGAAGCCTTGCCACGTGTTTTGTTCTTCGGGCTTTACCTTCAACTGAATGCTGTCTCCTTTTCTGGTCTCTTCAGGGCCTTTAGGATTTCCAGAGGTCACTTGTGCTGGGAGAATAAGTGTCCATCCAGTAAATTCTTGTTCTCTGCTTATCAGGTTGGTGTGCATTTCAATATTAGAAGACTAATGTCTTTTTTCCCTTTCTTGATGCTGACATGAATTACTGAATTTATCTTGTCTAGGCTAGAAGGATTTTCTGAGGAGAGTACTGCACACATCTGGTTTTACTTTCTTGATTTCAGCAAAGATCAAAGGTAATATCCATATACTTGGTCCTCCCTAGCTGTGTTATTTAGAGGTGGCAAAAAGCTTCTTTATGGAAACTTTAATTAAGCTTAATTTAAGACCACTTCTTGGAGTTCTTTCTTTAAGTAATTTCTCAGAGTTGAAAACTGAGCTGATTCTTTCCTTCTGACTTTCACAGAAGAAAGGCTCTGAAAGTCTGTTTAATGAATAGGAGTCCAGAGGTACAAACTCTACCAGTATTTAATAATATTGTCAGAATTAGCAGCACAATTAGACTACAATCATCACAATAAGAGACCTTAATTTCAAACATGATTACATATAGCTGGATCACTCCCACGTCAGGAAAGTATTTACTAGGTAGATTTTCTTTGCAATAAACAGAATATTTGATGAGTACAGTTGATCTTTGAAGAATATTAAATATTAGCAACAGAAACATTTTACTGTTTATTTATTTTCTAGTTTTATGCTACTTGCTTTTTATCTGTTCCAGAGAGGAAACATTAGCAAAGGCTGTGTGAGAAAATTTCACCAATATATTTTAGCCGTCTTCTCAATGACTCTTTGAATCATGTTTGTCAAGATAACTGCTTTTTCTCCCCTGTTATCTAGTTTGTGACAAAGATGTGATAGTTCTTGGCTTTGTCTTTTATTTAACCAATTTAACTCTATCAGAAAAACCAAAAAGGCATTTTAAATGTATTTTTACTGGTTATCGTCCTCTTTGTTCATTCTGTGGACATCTTCTTGCATTCATTAACTCTTGAAAAGTGTTCTAACCCCTATGCTACATCCCCATTTTCCAAGGCTGGTCTTGGGCTGTTTTATAGCAGGGAAAGCTCTGAGTCGAGCTCTATGACTTTCTAACTCAGGTATCTTTCTGAGTTGATTTTGAATTACTTCTGATGTCTGTAGTCTCAGGATACTCTTGCCTCTCATATGTCCATTCTCAAATTACTGTATCACATGGTTGTTCTTACTGGGGTCTATAAATGTTTTATCTGAATTTATCTGAATTATCTGTGTTCATAGTCTCTGCTCATGGGCTGTTTTCCACCTGATTTCCTTTTCTATTTACTCCTTTTTCTATACCTTCTCTTTTAAAAATAGTTATTTTGTATA
>VYZQ01053519.1:45145-56528 GCA_013400655.1 Mystacornis crossleyi | reverse complement strand
GTGCCTTAACATGGGGAAAAATTCCTTTGAGAGCAAAAGAAAAGAACACACACACACACAAAAAGAAAACCTCCTAAAAACCCCAACAGGAGGTCCCAGACAGATGAGTAAACAATGAGATTATTGTATTTATACAGATATTTCCAGAGCTGAATATAAATATAAAGAAAATTAAGGAAAAATTTTTACATTTCCCACACATTTTTACTCCAGCTAGAGATTCTCTGATCTCCTCAGTCTATCAACATATTTTTTAAACAGTACATTGCTAGAAAGTCCTTATTTGTACTCATTTACTTCATGATGTATGAGAGAGGAATAATTCTCAAGGAAGAGTGATGGAAGTCATGTAGTCTTGAGAGTTTGTGCCTTTTCTCACTGACGTTACATATCAGAGAAATGAGTGCAAAAATATCAAGCAGCTGAAATTTTCAAAAGGATCTGAGTGGCAAGGACCTCAGCTTCTTCCAACCAATTAACCAGAAGACATTCCAATGTATTTTTCCATTTACCAGAAAAAGAAGCTACATTGCACAGCATAAAAACCAAACCTCCAGCTTCCCTGATGAAAGTGGGAGGACTTGTGCTGCTCAAAGTTGACACTGAAGGTACAAACTGAAAAAGATATGCTAAGTAAAAACCTGCTTCTTGGTGAGTTTGGAAACTGCAGATCTCTCTCATCACCTGTGAATCGTTTCAAAAAGGCTCTAGCAGTTCTTTTGCTCAGAGTGACAATACCTTAGTTATTTAGCTTCTAACATCTCAGGTTTAATTTACATCAGAGCAGAACAAGCCACCACTAGAAAACTACTAGCAAATATAAGATACTTCATTGTGAGGAAGCAGTCAGGATGTTTATGAGCCTTATGGGGGTAGTTGTTTCACCCCCAGCTTTCAAAATGATCTCTTTTTTCTTTCGTTTTAAGGAGCTTCTTATTTTCTGAGTGATTTATGCCACAGGAATTTGAACACATTCTCAAATTTTAAAAATTGGAATAGTAAATCAGACTGTAAGATAAAGAATAATACCTCTGCTATTAAGTATCACTAAAAGTTACAATTAATATGAATTTTAATATACAAGTCAGCTTCCACTCACAAAATCCAAAAAACTTGACATAAAAGCAGAGCTCTGAAACAGCTGGGTAGCTTGAAGCTGATATAAATTTTATCTTTCAGAAAGACGTGCTGCACATCCTACAGCTAAAGACAGAGCTTTAATTTTCAAGCTATGGAGAAGGGAGAATACATAGGGAGAATTCCTCATTACTGTGTCAAGGGAAACTGAGAACATTTGCTTAGACTCCCAAGAGGGATATGAAGACATGTTGAAATTTAGAGGTTAATAATAGTTATTGTAGTCCTTTTATGAGTTTTTTATTTTCAAAACATGCCCAACGTAAAAGAGTTCAAGACTTTAAGTGAGGTTCAAGGGTATGCTTTGAAATGGGAATAATATGGAAGTTGACATTTGCATCATCTAAATTAAAAGAAAGGAATTAAAATGAGTTTCTATCTAAAGTGAAGAAAAAAAGTAATCATGTAAATCTGAAGTTATTCATGCATCAGTGTCTGGGCAAAAGAATGCAGTAAAAACTAGCTTGCTAACAAAGACTTTGGACTTGGAAGGAAATACCAAGGTCTGTAGGAGAAAGAGGAAAGAATGGGGAGACATTCCCTGTTTACTGTGACATTTGATCTGCAGTGGCCCAGGAACACTTGGTTGAAAATTAAGAAAGAGTTCTTTCCAACAAGGTGCTAAATGTTGACTGACAGCTAACTGGGTTGAGGGAAAAACTAAGAGGAGAATCACATTAAGTATAAGAACATAAATTAAGGGTAGTTTTCACACTTACAATATCCATCTTAACCATTATCTTTGGATCAATGTCTAATTATACTTCTGGACTAGGCCTTGTATGCTGGTAATAATACCTTTTGTATCATTTTCATTTGAATTCTTCTTAATGTTTTCTTTGTCTGGGTTCTCTGCCTTAATGCAAATTAACTTTGCTTTTATGTAACTCTGCCCCTGGCAGAGTTTTTGAGACTTATGGCACAGAGTCACATTACACTAATCCATGGCAAATGTGGAAAACTGCTGAAAGGACAGTGGTATTTTGAATGTGATGGTTTGGGTTTTGGCTTTTCTTTGGTGTTTTGTTTGTTTGTTTGTTTGTTTGTTTTGTGGTGGTGGAGGGACACAAGTGACACAGAGGGGATGTGTGTTGCACTGGCTTAATTTTGTGTCAAGTCATCCTGCCAAGATTATATGATCTTTAAACTTGATATCAGTAAAACAGGGATGGGACTTTTGGGATCAGCCAGCAGTTACACTGAGTTAGGTATAATGTGAAACTGCACCGTGAGAAGGGAAAAGTCACTTCTGGGCATTTTAGAGAGCTGTGAAATGCTCTCCCAGCTTAAGAGAGAGGAATGAGGCTACAGGCCTGTCAGAAGAAAAGAATTTAAAGTGAGGTTGTGTCTGAGGGGAAGGCAAACCCAGTCAGTGTAGATGCAGAGTTTGATCCACAGCTCTCTGAAGTCAAATGTTTTAGTTTACGTCAGTGGCCTTTGATTAGGCCCAGAGAGAGCTGTAAGATCCAAGGGCTGCCAGGCTTGGTTACAGTCATCAATACTATAAATCCCTGAGAGAGTTTCCTTACTAAACTCTAGGCCTTTTTGCTGCAGGACGCTAACTAAGGGCATGATCCTGAGCAAACTTAGTCCCATTGGCTCTAAAGGCCATAAATTCTTTTGACCATATTGCAGCACAGATTCTCCGGGTTTGCTGTAACCATTTAATACAAGCACCAGAAAGGACAAGAGAATAAGAGACAGTTCCTGGCAAAAAAAGAGGCTATTTCTATTGCCAGAACTGGAAATTCTGCTGAGAGCAGGGTGAGTTAGGAAGGCTGCTGTGAGCTGGTCCCAGGGGCTCATCCATAGGCACAGCTGGAGTTTGGCCAGGAGCTTTCACTGTGCAAAGCGGAAGCTGCACTCTGAGGCTGCCTGAGGGAAGCCTTCAGGTCCAGTTTGTACCACTGAGCCCAGCAAGTGGCCCACTAACTTTAACAGTCTATACTAATTTGTTTCATTTTTATAGCATCTTGTGAAAAAAATCCGATTTTTTTTAGTTATTAAGCCACTCTGAACTGAGACAAGCTCACGTGGAAATCCGTTCTCTTAGAAAACAGAAGTTATAACCCTCCTTGTTGCAAGGGCTGATCATAATGTTGTTGTATACTTGGGAAACCCTTATCTTCAGATCAACCTTGAAGCTCACCCTCTTACTTCCTCAAAGCCCAATTTACATTACTTGGTTGTTTGGGGCTTTTGTTTTGTTGTCTTTGGGTTTTTTTAATAAATTTCATAAAGAAATATTTTCAGGAGGAACAGAAAATAAATCAACCCTTACAGAAAACCAGCAACTTGATTCTTTCTTCCTGCTTCTGGGAAAAAAAAAAAGAAAAAAAAAAAGAAAAAAAAAAAAAAACAAACAAAAACAAAAACCAAAAAAAACCCCATAAAAGCTCAATTGTCCTCTCAGGACTCCTTGTAAGTCTTAACAAAAGTCTCTAAAAAGCAACTAAATGAAAGACCAGGGAGTTAGCAGCAGGGCAGATCTATCATAGACAAAACAGACAAAACCCCCTTTCCTTCTGACCATATCTAGGCTTAGTTCTGATCTCCTTACTCACACTGAGTAGTAACTCACACCATAAATAACCCCACCGGAGCTGCTAAAATCACTTGGAGTAAGCCATAAGCCTGTTTGACAAATATCAGTCTGATACACTAAGGCTAAAAATCCTAAAAGCTAATTCAAATATTATTTTAGTTATTATATGGCCTCAAAAAATTATTCTGTTCTTTGTTTTTGTTACTGTGGTGTGTTATCTTCCAAACAAAGACAGGAAGTTTGTAATTTTCTTTTTTGTTCGTTTTGTTTTTTAATATAGAATCCAGCTAGAAAAATAATATTTTGTCTAACCTATAAAATACAATGAATATACAAAGATATATGAAGGACATGCACCTTTTTGACAGAGACATTAGACCAGGAAAACCTGAGGCCAAGTCTACAGTACAAACTTCTGTCTGAAAAGTACATTAGTCAGCAGTGTAATAGGACACGATTTCAGCCATTAACCCAGGCTGAGCCTACCCAGTGATTAGCCTGACTCAAAGGCCTTACTTATTTACTGCGTCTTTGTGTTGCTTTGCTCAGCCATGTGTACGTGACAGTGACACTGCTGAGAGGGAGACCTGCTGCTGCAGAAGTGCGCACTGTGGAGTTTTTTCCTACCTTTGTAAATTGATCTCTTCTCTGTGTCTTTCTCAGTAAACCCTTGGAGAGTTTATCCATGTTTCTAATCACATGAAAGGGAGCCACTGGAAAGTGTCAAAAGACTACTGACAATCAAGCAAATTTTCCTGAGTTTCACTCTAGCAAGGCTGGACACCAGCACCAGTGGAAGCACTCCAGAAGCTAATCAGGATCCTCAGGAAGGCTATTCTCTTCTCGCTTAAAATACTGAATTCCTACTAGTGAGTTCAGTGTGGAGATGTGAAGCCTTGGGAAGTTCCGGAGATGCCAGCAGTGCTGTTCAATGAATGCCATTGCTCAACACACCCCAGTGGTTCGGCCAAATTTCTCCTCTAGCAGGAAACCTGGCAACAAGGCACTCAACCAGTTGAACAAAAACTACAAGCTTTGCACCACGCGAGCTATTTGCCAAGAAGCAGTAGCCCTCAGGCTGGATACTGTTACCTAGTTATTAATGAATGATGCTGATTAACCTTTTCAAAGCACTTTGTCCACCACACCTACTGGTGGGAACCTGCAGTGACGATGCTCAGGGGAAGTTGCTGACATTGGACTGACACTGGGGGTAGTGAAAAGGCGTCCCAAAAAGTGACAATGACTTTCAGAGTTGGGTATAAACTAGGATAGTTCTTCCAGAGACATTTGGGAAGAATAGGGTGGGGAGGGTAAACTTTTTTAAAGCCTTTAAAAAGTAATTAGAGTACAGACTTCACCATAATTTACACTATATCTCAGGCTGCTGTGCTCGATTGAGAACAAATTAAAATTTTGTTCAGAAAGCTTCTCATTATGCCCCAGAATTAAATTTGGCAGAGATCGTGACACCCTCCCCCAGCTATTCTCACCCACGTTTCAAGCCCAAAATTCTTGAAAGTAATGTACTGCTGAAACATAGACGATGGCATCGAAAGCACTCAGAATGATGTGACAAGTTCCAAAGAATCTGGAGACTTGAAGTCTCTGGCAAAAAAAAAAAGTACTTTTGTATCTATAGTTATTTTAATTTTTAATTAATGTTGTTTTTGTTGTTGTTTTTCTCTGTATTGGTCATTCCTCCTAGGCATTTTGAATCTTAGTTTTCTTTAGAATATACCAGATAAATAAGAACTCAAGACTTTGGGAAAAGGGTCGTGAAATAACATGAATCTAGGGCAAGAACATCAAGAAATACAACATTTTGAAATATAACAAAGTTTGCACTAAGACACTGAAAGCTGACAATTAAACAAAAGCACAGGGAATAAGCAAATACAAAGGAACTGTAAATCTTAATCATGAATAGCAATGAAGGAGGCAAAACAAATTCTGAAAGAAAAGTACTGAAAGGACAAATATGGAAAAAAAAAAGATGCTCAAAAAGCATATTAGAAGGAGGTAAAAACCCCAAGTTCAATAATATATGTAAGAAAATACTCCAGCCTGACTGTGCCACGGTAAGACTGCTTATGCATACCTTTACCCGGGGTTCTGCAAAACACTTTTTTAAACTGTTGTTTTCTCAGTCTAACAGAACTGTTACTTTTTAAGCTAAAAGCATAGTAAAAAAACAAATAGATATTTCTTGCCGAGATCCTTGCTATGGCTGAGATTTCACATGACAATTGAGCCAGTTTGACAGCTTGCCGCTGTTGATTGGGGAAGCAGCCTCACCCCCCTGCTTTGTTCCAGCCATGTGGTCTTACTCCTTCCCTTGCTCTGAAATTTGCACTTGTCTGACACCCCAGTAGAAAATACTCCACTCTCTTAATTAAAAACTGTATCTTTTTCTTCTGCAGATATTTTTGTTTGGTTTTAAGGAACATTTGGGAGAGATAGGTGAAACTGCTTAATAGTTCCATGAAATCTTCGCCATTAAAATATTCGTGGAGCTATGGAGATGACAGATATTTGTGTTCTGTGCCTGTTCTGTTCATTCTAATATTACCTATTTCATTGCTCTGAATAAAAATATTAAATGCAGTTCCATTCCCATCATAAATTAAAAAAAAAAAATATTGCAAAGGCACAGGTTATAGCCACCTGTGCAAACTGTAACAAAAGTGGGATATGAGAACTAAAGCAAGTTCCCCTCTGACTTCCACACCATGAGCTGACACTGTATGAGCACAGATCAAGGCAGGCTATCTGGCATCAGCTGCACTGAAGACTGAGAGCAGAAAAAATTACAAATCAGTTGCTATATTCTGCCGTCATTTACACTCTTACAACCTGGTTGAAATTCACTGCTTCAGCAGTAGAATTTGGGTTTGTGTATACAGATTAGAAAATCAGGAAAGTCTAAAATGAGATTACTGCTATTATTTAAATAAAGGATCTGGGTTTTTTTTCTTTCTTTTGGGAAGGACAGATTTCTTTCTGAGTAGTCTTGTAACGGGATGGAAAAATGTGTGCTTGTGATATGATCCACAGACCACAGAAGGATGGCCACTACTTTGCATTAGCCAAAAATTTTTCTTTGGACAACATTACTGCCAGACACACAAAAACTCCCTAAAAACCCCAAACACAAAAACAAAACACAAACTTACTGCTAAAACAAAGCTTAGTTTCTAATATTCAGCCCTGATTCTTACTCATAAAAGCAGTTTCATTACTATCTGTGTTACAAACAGGACATGGGAGGATTCAGGCTATTGAAACCAGAGATTATTCAAAGTTAACATGTGTTTTTTATTTACAGAAACAGAACAAAAGAGACTCTAATTGAAACAGATCATTTAAATAAACCCAGCACACTGCTTATGCAGATAGTGTACTTATGTAGATACACACGTGCTCGCCCATGCACACCCAGCCAGAGCTTCCAGAGTTTTCTGGCTTCTGTGCTACACACAGGGACCTAGCGGGCCCAACACTCTCGCTGCACATTCCAGGACTTTCTGGGTATCCAGGCCCCCCAGTACAGATCTGGGAGTCACTAGGCACAAACCTCTGATCAGCTGCCTCTCAGGGAATTTGTCTTGTGTTTCATCAAATACAGCATATCCCTGAGAAATATCTAAGGATATCTGATGAACTGATATTTTCGTGATCATTTCCCTTATTGTTCCTTTTTAAGAGACAGCGGAAATTATTTAGGATTGCTTGTTAAAAGAAACAAACACAGGAAATGAAACCGGGTGAAAATAATTTCTTAATTTTGAGGGTGCACTGAGGTGGAACAATCCTTACCAAAGATAACTGAAAATGTAAACACGCTGATTTCAATCAAGAGCACTTTTCATAAGAACATTTCACTCACTAGTTGCTGCTGATCCTTTCAGAGGTGTGTTACCCATTCTGGAATATACACAAGAGTTCAAGTGTTGCATAATTATGCAAAACAGAGCCTATACAAGAATATCCTGTTTTGCTTCCTGTACACTCACTAGGGTGGCTCAGCTGAATCCTTGACAACATCTAGCTCCATGAAGAAAACATCAAGACTCCTTGCTGATAGGAGGTTTTTTTACCTAGAGCTTCTCAGCAGTTGGGCTGTTTAGCCCCAATGTGTAAGCAGACAATCACCCTATTGTTTACTTTCAACTCAGAAGGAGCATTACTGGTTTTCCTCACTGTCCACGGTCTCTGTAATCTTAGCAGTCATGTTCACTCAGCAGTAAGTCTAAATATGAGCTTCCCAAAGGAGTTTCAAATCCATGACAGTGATTAGTATCACTGTGGTTTGATGCTATCTGTGACAAATTCCACAGTTATTAACATTTTAAACCATGGTCAATAGTGAAATTATTTGACGAGGATTCACTCTAGCTCCCAAATCGTGAGAAATTAACAAATTTAAGGGCTATTATTATGAAGTGAATAGGCCGGGGAGGACAATGTATCTTTCAAAAACCCTGTCAGCATTGCTTCATCTCATTACATATCACTATATCTGTAAAAAAAGGAGTGATTCAATTGTGTGATGGTGAATCATGAAACTTCACAAACATTCAAGGAACACACATGCCACTACAAATTAACCATTAGCACTGCATGGTATTCATCCTTTCTGTCACACACTGTGGGAAGCACGCCTTATTAGCATGGAAGCATGGAGCAATAGCATCTCAGTGTACTTAACATTCGCTTACCTTGGAAAAAAGAGCACACAATTGCAGTCTTAAACAAAAACCCCAATCCTCAAAATGCTGCAAATCTATTCCTTTCCACATTTAATCCTTGGATTTAAAAATTACAAAATTGAATCCTAAATCCTTTTCTTTCCTCCCTTCCAGTTTGCTGTTTTTAACAATGAAATGTACTTTTTGCATTTTTAATCAGCTTTAATCATAAACAAGGCAGGCATCACAATTGCAGCTATTGCAGGGTTCCCCCTCACACATTTCTTTCTTGGTTTTGAATTTCAATAGTACCCTCAACTGGGGGTCTTCCTAGATCCCAGATGTCGAATTATATGGTCTGTCCTATTCTTCTCAAAGGGGCAATCCTGTTCCCTGTTAAGTTTCACAGGAATCTGAATAGCTGTTCTGAAATCACCCATTTCTTCCATAATTGTATTACAACTGAACTTAATTTTGATTATTAAGAAATAGTTCTCCTTGACTTAACAGTTTCTTAGAAATTTTTAGAAGTATCTGCTCTTTCTTAGTAATATGAAGCACTTTGCGCAAACCCTTAAAAAAATAAATCTACATTTAGCATCATTGTTCCTGTTTGAGGTCCTGTGCGGTCTATAAAATCTCAAGAAAGGGGCCCACTTCCCATACCCATCCTACTTACATGCTGTTTTATTTAAGAATCAAGAGTACATTTTACAACCACTTTGCCATGTTAAAAAAGAAAGAAACATAAAAGTGACTTTCAGGGGGAGGGTAGACTTATGTTTTGTTTTACTAGCTTCTTTCAGAGTAAACTTGTAAAATAAAAAGATATAAATGCCAAAGAATTTTGTAAACGCTAATGCAACAGTGAGCCAGAGCCTCCCACTGACCTAGAAGCAAAACTGGTATTTTAAAGGTGCACTGCTTTAATGTACATTTTATACATATATGTATTTGAAATGTCATTTTCTCTCAAGTGTAACCCAACACTGTGGAATCACACACATCTCAGAAATAACTCCTACCCACTCCTACTTCAAATAGTAACAGAGGCTTGCTGGCAGATAAGGTTAACATTGTGTAAGGTATTTAAACTAGCAGAGCAGTTCAGAAATGCAGCAATGCATCACAAAGGCAAGTCATGGCCTTTGGCACCCCTCCTCATATTATTATTAATTACATATTTCCTCATCTTATTAGTGTTTGAATGGATGTAAAAAATAAACAAAGTTGCCCTAAAGGATATTACAGCCCTACTAGAGCCTGACATCTTTCTGGGATTAATAAAAGGAGAACCAGTACTACAAGTGAACTTTGGCTTGTATGTCCTCAAGGCAATTTTGTTTTTGGATAGATTACATGGTCAACTGTTATCTGGATTTGGGAGGGATCATTTCTTTAGAGATACTGAGGACCCTGTTGAGCTACATGGCAGCAATCATAACCTCCCTTGTTCTTACAAAAGAAAAATATAATCTTTTGAGGCTCAACCGTATCAGCAACCCATTGAGTTATTGAATAATCTCAGACTGCTGCAGACTCAGGCATAGCTCATAGCATTCATTATGCTATGATTTTCATTTCATAATTTACTTTTAAATCAAAGATCTAAACTCTCTATAGTTATACTTGTATTAGCATCATATCAGATAAGTTAGGAGCTGAAGTTCATCTAATACTATCTGAACTTGCCTGTAAAGTTGTAGACGTGTAAAGTTACCTGAAATTTTGCAGAAGTCTAAGCTCCTAACTTCAGATATGTTCACAAATAACATATCTTTAAGTGATTCTATTTCCCACGCAGTGTGCTTTATTAGCATTATCAAAGGGATGAACTAAACTCCATTGTTCGTGCTGTACCAGTTTACAGCAACATCTGCTGGGTAACCCAGAGCTGTAATAACAGCAACCCTGACATACTGAAGTGACAGAACAATATGAGACACGGCTATGGGAAGGCAAGGGTTAGATAAGAGGATAAGAGAAGGCTTTCACATCAAAGACTTTGCTCGGCAATGACACCTACCCTTTGCTACCGCCTGCACCATTGATTGCATGTCCGGGTTGCCAGTTCATCTAGAAGCCTCCTCAGCTTATGAGAGTTTGTATCAGAAACAATAAAGTCAGATGGCAGTTTTGTATGCCTTGGGGGAGAAAGTAGATCCATACGCTGGGGAAAATGATAGAAAAAACAGAATGATTTTACTCTATTCCACAGTCATTTATTAGTTCAGCTNCCCCTTTAAAACTGCGGAAATGACATTAAAGTACAAAAAGTAAAACATGAAAGGACTAAAGCAATGTGCACAGGGCTGTGTGCACTCAGTTCTCACCAACTCCTTTAACTTTGTTGAACACGTTTCATATTTATTTATTTTTATTATCGTTATTATTATTTGAGCTTTCAGCTCATTTTGTGACACCTTCTCAATGCCGCATTGCTTTGGAAATTTGTGTTAATTCATTTAAAACTCTTTGATTTTGGGAGCAAAGGAAGCCACGAATGCTTTTCGCTCCGTCACGTGCTTTCGTTCGCGTTGTTGTTATTATTTATTCATCATTTGTTGCTTTGTTTCTGTGTTTTTTTTTTTGTTTGTTTTGTTTTGTTTTGTTTTGTTTTGTTTCGGTTTTGGTGTTTTGTTTAGGGTTTTTTTGTTTGTTTGGGTTTTTATGTTTTTTTTGGGGGGGGTTGGTTTGTTTTTAAACAGCTTTATAATAGTGCCACCTAATATGACTGTTTGGTATGAAGAGACTGTGACAATCCCTGTATGTGTCCCACATAGGACACTACCTTTCGTGCTTACCAAGGTTCAATCCCAGTCACTGTGGCTCCTGATACAAAAACAAACAGGAGATAAGAGATGGAGGGAGAAGAGGTGGATAAATTCATGTACTTAATCATAGGGATTAAGAAAGACATCTTGGGAATGGCGAGTGCTGGTATTTTGTCCTGACCTAGGAGTGGTGGCTACATTTTTCTCATGCTGTTTCCAGTGCAATTCATTCTAAA
>VYZQ01053519.1:0-13681 GCA_013400655.1 Mystacornis crossleyi | reverse complement strand
AAAAAACCCCAAACAAACAAAAAAAACAACCCAGGCACATGGCTTTTCACATGAACTGGCACTTTAGAATAAGCTCATCCACGGAGGAAAACTGCTTTCAGGGTTAGAACAATAGTTTCAGTACAGTGATGGATGTATTCTACCAGACAGAAGACACATTTGAATGCTTTGCAGAAAAAAATTGTTCAGTCCCAAATGGATACAAGATTCAAGTAACAGAACAATTTGCTACTCTCAAGAAATGCTGCATGTGACATAGGAGGTGGCACATTTTGCTTTCTCTTCATCTGTGACCCTTATATAAGGTGTATAAGCTCTATAAAAAGATTTAGTTGAATGCATTAATGCCTTCTTTCAAAGATTGCCATAATCTCTTTTATTTACTTTTTAAAATAAATAAAAAAAAAATCCAATGGCAACCAATCTATCAGGTAGTAAATTACTGTCTGAAAGTACATCGTGAAATAAATACTATTGTTGCTTTGGAACATCTGGCATCTTATCTGAGATGCCTTTTGCTTTTGTAAATCCTCAGTTTAGCATCTCATTCTGCAAAGAATGAACATTAGCTGCAAAGTTGTAAATAATTATTCCACATTGTGGCTTCTTACATTCCCAGAAGTAGTTAGTATGATTATTCTTGGTCTCAAAATACACAGCTATGGTAAAGAGCTAAATTAAATTTACTCTTGGTTTCTCCTTTTGATCCCTCTGTATGTACAACATTTACATTTTAAAATGAATCTGTATTAATTCTCCTGGAGGGGGAAAAACAATAGGTGTGAGAGGCTCATAAGCTACTTCCTATCGTAGGTGAGAACCAAATCTCTACCACTACAGCTCTTCCCATACAGCAGTGTTGACAGTACCAGCTGTTATTGCAATAACTACTGCTGCAACAAAGCCATTTCTTCAAATCAGAGGACGCTTACACTGCAGAATGATCCTTTTCTCTTGTACATGAGCAACAGGAAACCTCCACAGTAACTACAGAGCCAGCCTGGCAAAGGTTTTGCTGAGTATTGAAATGACTCCCTCAAAGCTCTAGGTTTACAGTGCACTGTCCAAATTCAGCAGACCACTGACTGTGAAAGAAGTTGTTAAAAAATTTTATTATTAAATATAATTAAATACTGGTCTTATTACATTTTAACTCCTATTCAAAATAATACTGTGACACTTAGAGAATCATATTGCAAGTTTAGAAAAAGTCTTGTACCTCTGTCATGTTGGAGCATATCACATAGAAACTAGAAACATGTTAAAAAGCTGCAAAATGTGAACAGCTTAAAGTATAGGATTTCTACATAGCTGCAAATATTGAAATCCGCAAGACTTTCGAACATACGTGTTTCCATAATTTCAGGGCTCCAGCGTTCACATTTAATGCTCCAAGTACATTCATATGACTCTTGAAGCAATTTTTTTTTTTTCACTGTTGGTGTGCATGTTGTTCCAAGAGCAGAAGGAGTTGGCTGCACAGTATTGCCAAGCCTCTTGTCAGTACTCAGAGGTGAGACACACTTTGGGCAACCAGAGGCTCCCCAGCAAATTGCTGGCAAGAGAGCTCAAAGACAGGTAGGAACCTGTGTTCTACCAGCTTTACTCTTTGCCTGCTGAAAACCAAGAGTGAGACTTGTTACGGACTCTCTCAGAGGTTTTCTCCAATACTTAAGTCCCTCATCACATCCCAAACTAAAGTTGACTGGAAGAGACTGTGAGATTGAGGAGCTGAGACAGTTTCAACACAAAGGTGTTTGTGTAGGACCAAATAACAGCACAGACTACTGTTTTTATATGGTTAGAGCCCAAACTAGCTGCAGTACTTCTGCAGGCTGCGCCAAATCCGAGCCCAAATCTGTCATGGTAATTATTTGCTGATCATTGTTACCTTCTGCTGTAATCATCACGCTTGCAATACACTGGGAATTTCTGGCTACATTTATAAACATACACTGTGTGTTTTTACAAGACGTATTGCTGGGCTTAAAGACTGCATGGCTTTTTATTGACATTTTGGTGTTATTTACTCATTTTTCCTTGATGATGCAAGGCATAGTTCTATCATTTGGTATTTTATGAAAATTATATGCAGCGCATTTTTTTCTTTACACATAACTATTAATCCAACAATACTAGTGCCAGGAAAATCTTTGTGCCAAACCCTATGGACTATAGTGTTCTTGACTTGTTGCCAAAAAATAACAAAAAAAGTGCATTTTAAGATTAAATACCAAAAAAGGACAGCTTTGAGGCCAAAGATGCAGACAATCAAGTCCTGACACCACATCAGCTCAAGCATCACTGAATGTTAACCATAAATGTATGAGTACCCGTGTATCTATTCAGATCTTACAATATCTGAAGAAAATTAAAAACAAAAAATCAAACTGTTAAAAATACAATTTGAAACAACAGCAAAATATTTTGCCACAAACTCGGAAAGAAAAATGCAACACTTTGTTGCAACACAAGAATACACACAGCTATACAGACAAGGAAAGACCACAGACCAGATCACCAGGAATGGATTTTCCTGTGGTGTGAGGACAGGGAGGAGAAGTAGCTGTCTTTAAAACCACAGCCCAGGACTGCAACTAACATCTCCTTAGCATTCTAGTACGAGCAGAGACACAAAGCTTTCAGTAGGTCAAGCCATCTACCTCTAATCCCATCAAATATATATATATGCATATATATATATATATAAATATAAAACTAATCAGCAAATTATGCATCATTTCTTCTGAAGAGATAATTATATTGGTATCCATTGATATTACATAATGACAGGGCAAATATATTACCATTTACTGCACCCTAGCAGAGATTCTTTGTGGCCTTTAAATGCATGTTCATCTAACAAGTGTTAAGCTATGGGAAGTCAGGAAATGTAGCCTGGTCTTCCATTTCACTGTGAGTTTTACAACTAAGGTTTCCTAAGGGGATTTTCTGTCAGAATCATATTCTGGCCGTGTACCACACTTGTGGATAAGCCAGGAGCTGGTGAGATGGAGAGAGAACAAGAAGTCATCACAAAAATGTTTTATCATTAGTCCTTATACATAAGGCATTACTTGCTTTTACTCCCCCACAGCTCACAAACTCCACATCCTCAGCAGAGGAATTAACTACTTTGGCATTCCAGCTGTCACTGTCTCCAGAGGAAGCCGGCATTTTTTTTTTTCAGCAGTCCCAAGGCAATACAGATTTGAACACCCCTTCTTGAGTCACTCCTGAAGTATCTGTATATTGTTTTGTAAAACGGAGGCCTTTCCTGAATAAAAATTCTCTAGAGGTGTTGAACATAAGCTATCCTACAGGCTTTATAAATATTAATTTACTCAGCCATATAAACTCCCTGAAAGGATTTTTAATCACCCTGAAACAGCACAAATCAGGCAGAATGCAGGTGCTCTGTGAACTTCTGGCTCAGTATTCTTGCCAGAGTCACATATCACGGCTACATGTGAGTTACAAAGAGAACTGTGGCTCCCTTTTTGGTCAAAACATGAAGAAACAAGGAAACAAACAGACAAACAAGGAAACAAACAAAAAATTGTTGAAACAGACTTTATGCTCACTATCAGTCTACCCAAGAATATCATCCCATCTTGGCTTATTTCCCTGGGAACACTGCTTGTTGTAAGGTTTTGGGGTGGGGGTGGGTGTTTGTTGTTGTTTTTTGGGGGGTGTTTGTTTGTTTGTTTTGGTTTTTTTATTTTTTTATGATAATACAGTTCAGACTTCTGCTGACCTCAATTCTCTACGTGCCTCGTGTTTGAAATCATTTAGATGCTCTGAAAAGAATACAGCCCACCAGCCAAAGACATTAAATACACAGACCTAGCAGATATAACTGTCACACACTGGGCCATAAGACACCTCAAACACTTGGATTGTATCTGCATAGTTTAGTCTCCCTTCTTTCTTCAGTGCAAAATTCACCCTGGGTTATTCGTTCCATCTTAATGGTGCTTCTCTACAGAAACACAAGCTGCAGTCACTCATCTCCAGACTATGCAAGACCACTGGAAAGCAGTCAAACTAGGGGGTTATTTACACCACTGTAGGGCTACATGTCGATGTATTTCAACATCTGAAAATTCTGTCACTCTTTTTCATATTGGTTTCATTCACAGGCAACTTCTCCATGTAAACTTTATGAAGCTGGTGATGTTCTGCTGCTTCTTTTTTTAATAGGTCACTAAATAGTAAAATTAGTTCCCCAAAAGTTTTCAATATTTCCAAAGCTACTCAAAATCCATCACAATCATACAAATGCTCTGGTAAAGACTTTACTCTTATTATTTGTTTAGAGTGTTAATGCATGCCATAAAGAGAATACTGGGTTCAGGTGAAATTAGTGATGCAAGAATTCCAGTTATTCCTGAGAGGTTTGCACAATCAGGTGACATACTGTAGTACCACACGAAGAGATACTGTATCACAGAAATGTGCTGAATGCTGCTGTTGGGCTCTCTTCCCCTACTTAGTAACAAAAGTCTTGAGCGCCTCGAAGGCCCATTGCAACTGATTGGGAAGATGTGTGCTAATGTCTTTACAAACAATTCCGTGGGTGAAGGTTTGGGTGGTAACGTCTCCGAAACGGGTCTTAATGTCTCTACTAACTTGGGCACCAGGTTTGTTACAGAACACAGAACCCGGTTTGACTCCTGAAACAGACAAATAGGTCCGCTCAAGCCTGAGTTTCTGAGTTCGGGGTAGAACAGTAGGTTCAAGGGGGGATATGTGGCAGGCGGTCCGGGAAGGCCGTACCTCCCTGGTACCTCAGCCACGGCAAAGGGAAGAGGGCAGCGTGCGGCCGGGAGTTTGGGATACAAGGAGGCTGCGCCCTCCGAAAAACCCCGCGGGCTGTGCCCCGGTGGAGTCTCTCCCTTTATTCTAATAAAGTTGCAGGACTCCTCTGTCTCCTTTATGGACACTGGCTTTTCATAACGTGATCTTCTGTAAATAACTAATCACCATTTTGATCTTGAGCAAACATGTATCTGCAATTCCAGGCAGTTCCCTCTCAGCCACTTCAGAAATCAAAGCAAGGTCTATAGTATAGACTATACTCCAGAAAGAGGGAAAACTGAGGGATGAGGAAAGTGAGGAACAGAACTGATTTTACCAAAGTGAATGACAGAGGAAGGGAAACCAAAACTAATGGAAGCAAGTCCCAAAGTTTAAATTTCAGTCAGGAAAAGAAACTATGGGGGAAGAAAGTGCTGTCCTTTATACAAATTAATTCTGTCATAGGACAAGAATAAAGCAGACAAAGCCTGTTGCAGAGCCACCTTCAGCACCTCCTCTAAATACCTTACAGGAGGCGGTTTTGGCCGCGAAAAACACCGAGTTTGCTCTTGAAGCACGCCTGTTGCCAGGCCGTGGGAAGGCTGTTCCCTGCCAAGGCAGGCTGCTCTCCCGCCGAGCGCGCAGCAGCCATTTTGCAGCCTCGAGTCACTCCAGCCCTCGCTGCTTCAAACGCTTTCCCCAGCCTGGGGCTCGGACATTACACCCAAAGTAATAGAAAAAAAGAACACGGCACAAACTCACTCATCGCCATGGAAACAGCCAAGCACCAGGCCCAAGCACAGGGGAGGCCCTTCCGTTTTGCCGTGCCTGTGTGACACCGCCTGCAACCCAAGTGCAGCTGGACCACGGCTGCTCCTCGGCACTCCTGAGTGCTGCCCACTCCCAACTCCTCCTGTGCCATTGAGGCTGAGGAAGGAAGAGGCATTTTTCAGCGGGGTCTATTGTAAAATGCTTTCTGTGGCTGCCCTTGGCAGATGCTGTTTATAAAATGCCTCATCCCTAAAGTCATAATCTTACCTTAAAGCCTCTTGCTCTCCCTGACAAATTTATACTAAACTGGATTGTGGTTAATACAGCTCAGGTTCTCTGAGTTGTTTTGCTTTCTTGTCTCTAGGGTTGGTTTATCCTTCATATTTGCCTTTTCTTATGCAGCCACAAAGAGAAAGACATCAACATTGCTTTTGCAGTAATCTCCCAAATCTCTTTCCTTCGTCTGATTCCTTTGTCAGTATGCTGCACGTTTTTGTCATTTAATAGGTTAGATTTTTTTTTTTTCCCGCCTGTTTTGGTTTACTGCTCCTAGACTTATTTTACATCATGTACGCTAAACTTTGTTTTTATTTACTGACCCAGACATTTAGGAGATGCCTCTATGTCTGAAGCAGGTTACGTAGCTCCTCATTACATAAGGCTGCTGACTAGTAAAATGTCAAACATTAAAATTAATTTGTTTTTACTGCTTTGGCAAACCTACCTAGATGCATTTTTCTGCATTTAAGTAGCTTACCAACAGCATAACCTACGTTTTAGTAACTGAGTGATACAGAAATGTCTGCTACCTGAAGAGGTGAGGGGAGGCATGTGCAGAGCCAGCTCCACCAGCTCATGCTTAAAGCTTTGCGTGATGAAAATTTACTGCCACTTACCACTCGATTACATCTGATTCATGGAAGTCAGTCAGTAGAAGTCTCTGTGTGCTAGAAGAATGTAGACCTACATTTTGGTTAACATGCAAACAAACAATAACACCAAAGCTGGGCATGCTAACAGACACAAGACATTGAGATTGACAGCTTGAATAAGTTTCACACTCACACTGATACTTTGCTTTCACTCAAAACTCTGTTTGCAAACTGCTCTTTAAAGTGGAATCTCAATCAAATTTTTCACTGCTAGACAGTCTCTCTGACCGCGGTCTCTACCAGCACTGCTAAGGGTTTGCCAGTTACTGCCAGTTAGTGGTGATAAACTTTAAAGCTGGTGCCACTTGCTCAGTGATCCATCAAGGAATTATGAAAGTACTTAATCTGATACACAGTAAATCCGTAGTAAAAAAACCCCTCCTAACATCAGTGAGCCTCTCTAGGATGAATACAGATAAGCATGTGCAGGAGTCAGGTAAAATCCATGTTACCTTAGTATGTTCCAAAGACAGACAATGAGTGATAACTCATAGGGGCTACAGCAAGAGTTTACATCCAAATATTTTGAATCCTGAAAGAATATCCATCCTGGCTTTAAACGTGTGTAGTACGAAGACAGACACAAAACCTAGTACTTCTGGACTTAGGCAGCCTTTAAGGAGTGCAGTGGGCGTTAGCTCCTGCGCTGGTTCTGAGGTGAGAACAAAAAGACTCTTCTGTTGCTTTAACTCTTGGCTTTCACACTGAGTTGGTAACCAAAGGGCTGGGGAGGCAGCTGGCTCTTTTGTCTCTGCAGGTAATTTTGTGGAGCCGGTGGGAGAGAGTGTTGGCTTTCCCCAGCCGCTGTAATCCTGCAGGGGAGGCTGGGTTCTCATGAAGCAAAAGGAGCTCTTCTCACCTTTTCCTTCTCCCAGTTCCTCCTCCTGTCGTTGTACTTTTTTCTTGCTCTATTACATGTCTTTGAAATATTTCAGCAGTTTATGGTATCGCAGGACTTTATTATTAGTATTGTAAGGAGTTGAAATGGTCATCATGTATCCAGGCCTGAAAGAATGTAAATCAAAATACCCCTTTTCTTACCTACTTATTTTCTTCCAAGAATTGTGAAGCTATGGACATCTGTTAGAGTAAAAATAATACTTATTACAACACAAAATGAAAAGATTCCAAGCAGTTACAGTAGGATCATCCCATGCTTTTATGTGTAAACCCTTCTCTTTCTCACCTACTGAATGTGAATGTCCGTCTCAGCTGATGACAAAAAGTATCACTAGGACAAGTTTAGGTCTCTCTGCAAATTCAGAGTTTCTCATCTACCTCTGTATTCCCTCAAAAAAGTCAAACTGTCTGAATGAGCTGAGCTGCTAAAATGATAACAAGAGATAAAGAGTTGGTCTCTAGATCATCATGTTGCCATTCTGAAGGTCATTTATGGATTTTGGCAGACAGGGATAAAGCATAATTGAGGATTGAAGGCTGATAGAGTGTCTTCATTTGGTTCTTTGTGATTCAAAGAGCTTTCCATACTTGTTCCCTTTTTTCTTTGAAGTGTCAACCCAGTTCAAAATGGGCTCTGGGACTTCAAGGGACTTACAACCTGATGTGACAAGTTCCACATACAGTTAAAAAGATATATTGACATGTGCAATCTCTGCTGTGTGTGAAAAAAGAGATTTAACAGTAAATAACAAAATGTGTTTAGTGTTTTAGGGGATTCTCTCTCTTTCCATCAGCTGCTTGGGAGATTGAAAAGGACTGTGAAAAGCAAGGAAAGAAAGCAAGACAAGCAAATGTTTCATAATGCTCAAAGTCACAAGCAGCTATGCTGATGCCATGTTGAAAGTATTTCAGCCAGAAAACCTTCCCCCACCTTATTCTCCCAGCTGCATTTTGTCTTGTGAAGGAGAAGTTTACTCTACAAGTTATCAGAAAAGCAAACAAACAAGGAAGTTTACACAAAAATGAAGGGGAATGGAATGATAGGACAATGACAGAAAACAACAAAAGCAAGGAAGTACACAGATAAATGTCAAATGCACCCTCTGGACCCTTCCATTTGTTTTACAACAGCTAATTTAAAAGACTCCTCCTTCCTTACTTTCAGGATGCCTCCTGCTGTGTCAAGGTTTGAAGGCATTCAATACTATTTACTTTTAGTACCTGGTGTGGATTTCACCAGCACTAATGGATGCACATTAGGGGTGGGAGGAGACTCTCTTCAAAAAACTTCTGTGTACAGGACTGAAGCTGACCTGGTGGAAAAATCTATGACCCTGTTTTAAGACTCAATTTTACCACGAAATTCCTGCACAGACCTGGACGATATACTTCATCTTTTTCTGCTTAAACTCCCTAACAGCAAGATAATACATTTGCTTGGTCTTTGTGGGTGAGATTTTCAGTATCACTGAGAATTAGCTTGAAACAGAGAGTAAAATCTCCCTGGATTTCAGCAGGAGGATATTATTTGTATGCTTTCATTTGTATACTCAGGTTTTCCCCAACTGTCTGTCTGGATCATAAGTGCTTTGGGTCAGAGATATTCAGTGTATGTATTTCAGTGTCTGTGTTAACCCCAATTCACACAGCAGAGCTCTGATTTTGGATGGGCGCACCAAGCACCAGTGAATAACAGTAATTGAGCGGGGAGTGTGGGCCACTATTTTTCAGCCAGCAACCTGGGGTACTTGGTTGGGTTGAATCTGAATCAAAGGCAGATAAATTTAGCCTTGGATTCTTTCCTTTTATTTGTTTCAGACAGAATCCAACGTGCAAGCATGGACTAGGCAAATTCCTCTACTCTTTTCTGAATAGTAGTGTGAAAAATGGGAATAGCTTTGTGCATGAAGAAAATTAATGGGCTTGGGATGTTATTTTCAAATTGTTGTAAAAAGTTTTTCATAACAACACTTCTTTTACAATTTTTTTTTTGATTGCTCAGGAATATTATTTTTCTGCTTTAGTGAAAGGTCACACAACTATATACTGTCTCTTAAAATCAGTGAATGCATAATGGCTTCTTCTGCTCTAACAGGAATCATTAAACAAATTCATAAATCAATGAAGCACACCGATGCATTACTTTAATTATCATTTTTGTTCAGACGGTTGGTTTATGTAATGTAATTGTTTACTATGTCTGAGTATTACTCCAGAGAAGCTTGACTGGATCTTCATTTCAAAATCTATTCTAATTTCTTAAGCATTTTTATGAAACTAACAAACACTAAGCTATGGATTAGACAGATGAAATTCAGTTAAAGGAAAAATTTACCCCTCCTCCCCTCCTTTTTTGGCATTTGTTATGAGAGCATTTAAACATTCTTGTTATTCTGTGTGTTTTCTTAGAGATGAGTGCTATCCTTAGGTTTGTCAGTTGAACCTCCATAACAGTTTTTAGGCATTACAAAGCATTATGTGTCATTTGATAGGCAGAGTTTATGAGTTACGCCTAAATTTATGAGTTGGCCTCAACAGTACCAGGCTTAGGGTATTAGATGTGACCAAACAGAAAATGGTAGACATTAATAGCATGAGGAGCACTGATGTTTTTCTTTGAAATACAAGGAATGATGGGTTAAGATGAAATATTATAAAATTCATTTTCTTGAAATAATATTTTTCCTAGTAGAGTGGTTCAGAATAGCTTTAACAATCATGATTTATGCTTCTAGCAAAATCAAGGACTTGTCTCAGAAATAATGAGTTTAAAACCCCTTCGACAACCATAATTTGGATTATTATTTGTTTCTCGTGTTTTCAGCTTTTGGGGTTTGTGTTTTCACAGAGAAATGAAACTCCCATAATATGATAACCTTGGGTGCTGGGGTTTTCGGAATAAAATAGAACTAAGAATATCATGAAGTCCCTGTGATGGGATTTACAAGTGCCCAATGGCCTGGATGAAGTTAACTCAGGCATCAAATTAGGGCCCTGCTCAGGGTTTTGAACAGCAGGAAGTGAGGATATTCCTCAGCCAAACAGACTTTGAGAGATCTGACTCAAAGACCAGGATTTCAGGGGAGCATAAAGGGGAAATCTGGGCTGGAGGAGGGAGGCTGAGAAAGGCTGTACATTTGCAGTGTAGAACAAAAGACTGTATTAGATGAACAGATGACCTGGCTGAGAATGAGCTTTGCATTTATCCCTGAAGACAGTATCAGCACAATTCTCTTGTATCCCTGTAGTCTCTCAAATTGGCTACAGTAGGGCGTTTGTGATTTTCAGACCTTCAAAACTGAATGGATTGAAAAGAATCTGTGACTTTTCTCACCATGTGTCTCATAACCTATATATTCCTTCAATGACCGGGCATGAGAATGCATATTTCTGTCCCATGTCTTTTTTTGAGTAAAGAGTAAAAATGTTTTTAGTTTATTTTTAGATGTTTAAATGAGAAATGCTATCTAAGTTTCTCATTAATGTTAACACGAGCCACGTGTTTATATCAGATACAGGTCCCCTGAAATCTGTATCTGCCTATATGCTGTACAATCCATCTTGGGGTCTGAAGATACCAAGTAGGTAATATGACAATCATATGAGCTTTGCTTATTTACAAGTGTTATTCAAGTAATTCAAAAACAATAGTGAGGACAAGAAGAATATATTAAACCATATTGCTTTATAAGTGAAAGAAAGCTGCTGCATTAGATGACTAGAACAATAAAATGTCATGTTTAATCACATCAAGGTTAGGTCTACCAAAATCAGTGGAATTTCATTACAAATTACTATGGCTATGGCTTATTGTGTTCAGATTCAGTGGATCTTACAGATTTAGGAGTAACGGTATAGTATATAAAGGGTCATATTTAAAAATCATTGCTGTTAATTTAGAAATCAGATATAACACAGAAAGTTATTAGCAAGATTTTAGGAAAAAGTAAATCATTACGCTGTTTTGACTGCTATACCCAGATACCTTTGGTGTAATATGGAAGTTAAAATATTTAGAGATTCCATTTCTTTTATATAGTGTGACATTGCAAAGAAATCTTTAATTTTGTCAACACCCCCCCCAAAAAAAAAACCCCAACCAAAAAACCAAACAAACCCAAAACTTCCAGTAATAATTCAGCAGTGTTAGTAATGCATTTTCCCCAAGGTCTTATAAACCTCCACTCTTCCACATATGTAATGTTTTCTCCTACTAGTGGCATGTTTCTTCATAGATTGAATTATACTATTGCATGGGCTGGAAATCTCAGGGTGTCTCTAGACGCTTGAATTTGTCTTGAAGAACAACCATTAACACAAACTGGTCCATAAGCTGTACCTCAGCAGGTCTTAGAATTTAACAGTCTGTTGAACTTCTCTACTTTTTTGACTTTGCCCTTTCCAGAGTATGACTTTTGTGCCAATCAGAAACCAGCTGAGTTGCCCAAACACACGGTAATAGGAAGGGCAGAAACCTGACACTGTGATACTAAGAGGCTTCTGCTCCAGGTGGCATACAATTTCTTTGTCTATGTGAAACTTGTGAAGCACTGTAAGGGCTTTGTTTTTAATCATTTGTGGGAATCCATAATCAAAATCACAATCAGTTACTGATGTGCTCCATGTAATCTTAATTCAGAAATATGCTATCATTAATTGTTTTGCTGGCATTAGGAAAGGAATCCTTTCAGCAGATACCAAATCATATATCTCAAAATACTTGGGACCAAAATAAAATAATGTATCATTTGAACTTCAGAAGGCTAAAGGGAGTTGTCTGTAGGTTTACTTATGTCTGCTTTTGCTACATATTACTCTAAATTAGTCTTCCATCCAACTTTCTCTGAGTATCTAGATATACCTGGGCCTCCAGAAAAACAGCCAGCATCAATCCAGCTCTCTTTTGTCTAGATTTAAGGTTGTATGGCATATCTCTCAGCAACAACCTTTTTTCCCTTCCTTGTAGGGAAAACTTCAGTGAGGGGTTTTGTTCATAAGACAGAGGAATTTTTAACTTTTTTTAGGAAAGACACAGCAAAAGCCATGTTACAAAAGGTAGTGTTATGGAACAAATGAGAAAAAAAGTTGCACAAATCAGAAAGAACATGGTCAGTACTGCATTTTCAAGTGACGTTTTCGGTTATAAATCATTTACTGTCATCATATGTCAACTTAATCCCTTCATAGATCCAACTTAGAAAGATATAAAATGCATAGAACTTGAAAGGAGTTGAAAATTCATTGCAACTAGCATGAGCACATTTGTACGTATAATTTGACTGCCTGCAAATTGAATAATTCACTGTTTATCCTTGATCTCTATACCAGTTTTATCAGCAGAGATGGTTTTGGCTGTAGAAAAATGTGACTTTGTACCATAAACTAGCTGGCTTTATGAGCAGCAGTTGCAGTGATCTTTTAGGGGGCAAGGGGTATCTGTTGTTGTTATTGTGTTCTTAGGGTTTTTTAAAAATATAGTTATTTCGTAAGCACTGTGAATATGATCAGCCCTGTACTTTACACTGATGAGGGCTGTCCAGCAGGAGTTCTGTTCTTGGATAGTGCAGTTTGGGCACACAGATTTAGCCTGCTGATATACCTTGTCAGAGCAGATTTTCCCTCATCCTTTGCCCTGTTAGACTGTAGTTCTTTGTTATCTCTGCAATGAACCAGTCAGCGACATCGCCCTCCTCTGCAATGTTCCTGCAGCTCCCTGTTGAGTCTAACTCTGAGCCAAAGCTGGGAGAGAAATACGCATTATCCATGTTATTACTGTTCCATTTAAGTAAATAGCCGTGATCCTGGAGAAGAAAATGAGACTATGGCCAGTTGTTGAGGAGCGCACTAGTGCAAGAAGATTGCACCCCCAGAATGATGAGGTCTCTGTGGCACTGATGCACATAAGCAGCTGAGAACCTGCATGGGGGGGAGTTTTCCCTGCACTGTTTTCAAAACAGGTCCATGCCCTAAGGGCAAAGCCTGCTCTCCAGATGGAATATAGTGAGGTAACAGGGCTTCAGCTACAGACCAAACAGCCAAATGTCTTCTCCAAACCTATCCTGATCTATTTATTTTTACAAGGTTTTGATTCATTTTGTTTGAGTGAAATGGCTGCTATTTCTGCCTTTGCTCAGTTTGAGCATGTTTTAATAGAGGATTAGTCTCCCCAGGCAGGTGCAAGGAAAGTGCTTACAGGGTACGACAGTGAAAAGAACCGGCCGGTAGGGAACAAAATCTCAACACGTTGTGGTATAATAAGCCCATTTAAATTGAAGTGA
>VYZQ01053518.1:0-16817 GCA_013400655.1 Mystacornis crossleyi | reverse complement strand
CTGATACCTTTTGCTAAATTCCCTGGACTCTTCTGAGAGAGGTAAAAAGGTTAAAATTCTTGCAAACAAACATGGAGCAAAGAAAGTCCTTAGAGTACTATATTTGCGTTGTTTGAATTTACTTCTCCACTTGAAACTGTATTTTCAAATTTTACTGCTTTTAATCTTCCAAATCTCCTTTCATTTAAAATAATTTTTAAATAAGACTACATCATAAGTAACCTTTCAAATTAATGATGTAATACATCATATACCAATTTGTAAAACTGTAAGCATTTACATTACAAGATATTTTTTAATATCTAAGATTTATGACAGTTGTGTTTGCAGTCTTCTGACTTTCTGAGCTTGAATGAGCAAAAACCAAAGCAAACATTCTCTGAGCTTCTGCATTTCATCTGCTGTCTTATAAAAGTACTCGTTTAATTTTGCCTTGAATTAAATTTACTCATTTAATCTTGCCTTGAGTTAAAACTGTATCAGAGCATAAACCATAAAAGCTTCTTTCTAAAACTTATTCAGTTTAAACTCCAGGGTGGTTCAAGGAACAGAAGATTGGATTTAAACCAGACCTGCTATTTCATTGCCTTACCTCAGATCATGAAATTACTGTTTTGTATTGGAAAAAGTGTGAAATACTAAAGCTGAGTTATATCTGAGTGCAATTTTTAAAAATTAACCTGCTAATGATTCCTGAAAACAAACCATTGAGGGTTGGTGTTAAACCACTTAACTAAAATGGCCTCAGTGTGAAAGATGGGGATGACTCTCCATGTCCTGCATAAAATCTTGGGTTATTCTCACTGTGCAGTCAGAGGTATCACTGAGCTACCTAAATGGCTCTGCAGATTCATTCAGTGAAGCAACTCTCTGTTCTCTACCTCCTCGCATCCTTCTCAAAAGATACCCATTAAAAACATTGCTAACAACTGAGGAACTTCCATACCTGAGGGACCAGTAATTAGCAGGATAACAGAGAGGTTCCCTACAAGGAATCATCCCTTGGTCTAGCCCTGCAGTTGGGTCTTCCTCAAGTGTGTCTTGAAAGATGAGAACTATCTGTGTGGATGTGTCAAGCTGAAATGTGCATCAGCAAATGGGCAGAAGCCCATTTGTACATCAGACCTGTCCCAGTTTCTTCCTGTGTACTCTTAAGCATGTGCAGCAAATACCCCAAAGTTTCACAGGAAGCTGCAAATAAGAAGGACAGAGATCAATGACACATGACAGATTGAAAAAGAAGAAATTAACAGGTTTGGGTTTGGTCTTGTATTGAAGCATGAAATGCATTGCAATGATAGAAATATCTTTTTCCTCTTAAATTTGTCTCCTCTTTCACTGACTTCCTCATTAATAAATATTCTTGTTTCCAGAAACAGCTTTCTTTGCCTTCTTTCTACCTGATTTTCCTAGTGCAGATTTAAAAATTAGTCTAAATGCCGTTAATACCACTGATTTTTGTAAGTCTTACAGACCATCATACAACCTACATCTAAAAATACACACAGCTTTAAAAAGTGTAAGCAGTTAATCTGCTCTATGATGCAGCAAAGCAACAGTACAAAGTTGCATAAATTTCTTGGAAGATTGAGAAAATCCAAAGTTTAGCAGGAAAATTTTTAACAGAAGTAATACTGTGGTACAAAACATTTGAAGTCATCAGATAATTCTTAGGATTTTTGTTGTTTATATATAACAGCCACCATAATGCTTTTTTCACTCTGCAACATGGTCCATCAGGGTTTTTTTTCATCTCATTGTGTCTGCTTTGCATATTCTGAAGCTTGGCCCTGCTCCTACCCACTTTAGGTCAATAGGAGTTTAATGACTGCCTTAAATAACGGGATCAAGCCCATAATGGCTGTCAAACTAACAAAAATGTTCAATGCCTTTAAGTGAAATAGATGACCTTCCAACTCACCCTCTTGAAAAATGAAGCTGCTACTCTGATATACATACTATACATGCCCATATGTTGAATTACCTTACAATTTTGCTCTGTGTGGTATCCATCATTTGTCACATTATGCTATTTTAAGTAGGCAACCTTGTAATCAATAGCATTTAACATCTTTCTTTGGAGGAAGTGCATTACACAATAAATCTCAGTCAAGCTGACAGAAGGGATGTTTAACCCTCACTTCCTCAGATACCTCTGGACAAAGTTTTCAAATTGAAGCCAAGAGTTAGGCAGAGTAGCACAAAACTCAAATGATCTCATTTTCAGGAAAGCTTAGCAATCACAGCCTTTGCTGAGCTCAGTGAAGAGTGCGAGCTGCATGTTTAACACCTGGCAGCTGTGAAAAGCAGTTGCCCAGGTACAAATTCAGGTCCCTAACCTTAGGTACTCAAGTTGAATCATTTAGATCTTTTGCTGTGGTGGCATAATTCAAGTGATTACCATATATTGATATATACTATATTAATCTACCTTTCAGCTATCATTCACTTAAATAGACAGCTCCATATATCATTTGTTTAATAATCCATACAGTTTTGTCCTTTCATTAATAGTTAACTACATGTGTTGGACAATAAATTGGATGAGGAATAGCACACCTTATAGACAATATGACAGATAAATTTTAAGATGGCAAGTGATGTGTCAGCAATATCTAGTTCATTATGTGAGGTTATCAAATATTTCAGGGAAGTTTCTCAAGAGGTGGCTTTCTCTTTGTATTTTCTAACCTTCAGAACTGGTACTCTTACTATTTTATTGTCATATAAAGTACATGCTCCATAATTCCAGTTTAACAGCTTTTCTTTCTTTGTTACTCTTCTCCCCACCTTACTCCCCCAGTGATTCTAAGGACTCAACACCAATAAATGCTAAAAAGAATAATATTACCACTCCAAATTCAGGTAGTAAAAGAGGCTGAGAAGGAAAACATTCAGAAGTAGTCATTCCTTCAAAATTCCAACAATAGCTGAAGCTCCAAAAGCTCAGAAAAGCATGAGCCAAAATTTCCCATTTTAGTCAGAATTTTGTATGACAATTGGAAAGTGTCTTTGAAGGTAGTTATAAAATGGGAATAAAAGAGAAGTATAAAAGGATGAGAATTATTTCTTTTGTAGTTTCCACAGCTGAAAAAGAATGTAAGTCTGTCATGAGGTCAGTTTAGGTTGTTCCATAACATATGGAGAAAACCAGTAAATGAATGCATGTGATGCGAATAGAAGGCAACCACTTTTGCACATTATTTTACAGACAAAGATGCTGAACCTTTGAGAAGCAAACTTAGACAATTATTCTTGCTGAGCTTAATTATTGTGAGTAATAAAATAACCTTTCTGTTCAAACGCTTTTTCATGTGTTGAACTCTGCCACAGTAATAATGTCATTGTTTTGTTCTAGTCCTATACACAAGTCCACAAAATCCAGCATCATTCTATACATATATATTCCTAAAGACTGGGATTATTCAAACTGAAGTTCAAGAGTGAATATTAATGGTTGCTCCTCTGGTCTCACACTTGTGACTCAAAAATTACTCTGGCTTCTGTGCTACACTGATTTTTTTATACTGCTCTTAAGATGCATCTCCTATGGCAGATAAATACCTGAGAAGTAGGCAGAGAGTCTCAGTAAAATCCAAATACTAACCAAGTACATTCACTTTGCAGGTTCTGGAGCCCTGGTTGTGTATACAGCTTCCAAAGGCTTCTTGCCTTAGCCTCTGTTAAGGGATGAAGAAATATAACTCACAGTAGAAATCTGCAGTAATTGCATGTAATCTGCCTTGCTTTAATTTTCATTTTTCAGTCATGATGAATATCCACTGTAGGAGCAATTATCTGGACAAGGGGATCAAGTGTACCCTCAGTCAGTTTGCAGATGACAACGAGCTGGGTGGGAGTGTTGATCTTCTGGAGGGTAGGAAGGCCCTGCAGAGGGATCTGGACAGGCTGCATTGATGGGTGGAGGCCAACAGTTTGGGGTTCAACAAGGCCAAGTGCCACATCCTGCACTTCTGTCTTAACAATCCCCTGCAGTGCTAAAGGCTGGGTCACAGTGGCTGGAAAGTGACCCAGCAGAAAAGGACCTGGGGGTACTGGTAAAGAGCAGATGAACATAAGCCAGTGTGTGCTCAGGTGGCCAAGAAGGCCAATGGCAGCCTGGCCTGTATCAGCAAAATTGTGACCAGCAGGACTAGGGAGGTTCAGCCTCCTGTACTCTGCACTGGTGAGGACACACCTCAAATCCTGTGTTCAGTTTTGGGGATCTCATGACAAGTGGGACACTGACATGCTGGAGGGAAGAACAACAGAGCTGGTGAAGGGTCTGGAGCCCAAGTCTTATGAGGAGTGGCTGAGGAAGCTGGGGGTGTCCAGCCTGGAGAAAAGGAGGCTCAGGGGAGACCTTATTGCTCTCTGTAACTGCCTGAAAGGAATTTGTAGCCAAGTGGGGGTGATGTTTTCTACCAAGTAACAACTAATAGGACAAGAGGAAATGGCCTGAAGTTTCAGCAGTGGCCATTTAGATTGGATATCAGGAAACATTTCTCCACTAAAAGGGCTGTCAAGCTCTGGAACAGGGTCCTCCACGAAATGGTAGATTAACCATTTCTAAAGTTATTTAAAAGACATTTACATGTGGTTAAAAGACNATACATATATAATACACACACATATATATATTTATATATACAGAGAGCTCCACATGCAGAGGTCCCCAAGGCCTCAATGGTGACAGGTGAATTATGCTTACCTTTGCCTTTTCTTTACCCTACGCAGTCAGCACAACTGAGGAGAAAGTAAGGGATGAATCAAGGAAAGTTTTTTTCATAACTCTGTGAAAATAAAATCAATTTGCAGGCTGTTCAGAAAATTTGCATCTAGATTCTTTTCCTAAAGAAACAGGNAAAGGACCTGGGGGTACTGGTAAAGAGCAGATGAACATAAGCCAGTGTGTGCTCAGGTGGCCAAGAAGGCCAATGGCAGCCTGGCCTGTATCAGCAAAATTGTGACCAGCAGGACTAGGGAGGTTCAGCCTCCTGTACTCTGCACTGGTGAGGACACACCTCAAATCCTGTGTTCAGTTTTGGGGATCTCATGACAAGTGGGACACTGACATGCTGGAGGGAAGAACAACAGAGCTGGTGAAGGGTCTGGAGCCCAAGTCTTATGAGGAGTGGCTGAGGAAGCTGGGGGTGTCCAGCCTGGAGAAAAGGAGGCTCAGGGGAGACCTTATTGCTCTCTGTAACTGCCTGAAAGGAATTTGTAGCCAAGTGGGGGTGATGTTTTCTACCAAGTAACAACTAATAGGACAAGAGGAAATGGCCTGAAGTTTCAGCAGTGGCCATTTAGATTGGATATCAGGAAACATTTCTCCACTAAAAGGGCTGTCAAGCTCTGGAACAGGGTCCTCCACGAAATGGTAGATTAACCATTTCTAAAGTTATTTAAAAGACATTTACATGTGGTTAAAAGACATTCAGTGGTGGACTTGGCAGTGCTGGGTTAACAGTTGAACTCAATCATCTTACCAGGCTTTTCTAACCTAAAAAATTATATGATTGTATGAAGGACCAGGCAGTGGTGTGATGTAATTTTCATACCTCAAGAAGCTGTGACATATCTAACTAGACAAAGTTCATTGCTGCTGTACAAAACCACCAACTGCAGATTTGGGAGGTGCACAGCTGCCTTCTACCTAGTGCTTGCCTACCCTGGGGCAGGTACCAGTGAAAGAACCACAGGAAAGCAGCTGCAGTTCCTGTGTGTGCTGCACCAGTAGCTAATGTCCAAAACCTTCCAGCAAAGAAGAGTGACCCATGTCACTTGGGCCTGCTTTCAGACCACTTTCACTGTGAATTCTGAATACCTAGAAATGAACATGGACTAGTGGGAGAACAGTGTTGCTCAGCTGAAGAATCTGTAGAGAAACATCTTCTGTAATGTGGATACCAATTATCAACTTGATATTCACATTGAGTGCAGGGTTGCAACCAGGACATGAAAGCTGCCAAATCCCAGCCAGTTCAAATCCTTCTCAGCTCAGTTTGACATGGACCTATCCACCAAGAGCACAAAACCTCTGAGGTGTACAGGCCCAAAAGAAAGTTCATGTCCCCCCTTTTTATATATGCAGAGANTTGATGTTACAAATATAAGACTATAAAGTATTTCATACGCTGTAATGAGGGAAACAGTGATAAGCCCATATATGTCAGACTAAAGGTTTGTTCCTTTTTTCCTGCTGAGATGGTTAACTTCTTGCAGCCTTTCTTATTTACATTTTAAATAATGAAACACCCACGAGTACCAGGCAGTTTTCCACTACTGCTCTGTGCAAAAAGAATATTAATAACATTATTAATAAAGCTGGGAACACTGCAATAAATGTCTCGGTGCTTAAAACAAAGGAGCATCTTGAAGAACTCAGCAGATTTTCTGTTTTATGCAGGTTTGATAAGACAAGTACAATTAAAATGCTCTCTGTTAGTAGATTAGAAATGCCAATATATGTAACAGAAACTGCCTAAAGTGTAAGCACATTTGTTCAAAGAGATTGAATTCTCAGTTGGTTACCAAAGAGTTGCTTCATTTCCTGGCCCTCAAAACCCTTCTCAGTTAAGCTGCTGCAAACAAGGATGGAGCAAATGGCCCTTTGGTCTTCACCAGCACAAATTTTATGGGGCTAGAAAAGAAAAGATCTATGCAGAATACCGGTCCCTGCTGCTAGAAGCTGCACGATTGATTTGTCCTGTCAACAACTGCAGACCATGTTGATCCCACAGTATCTGTGAAAACATGCTCACATGATCCAGTTATAATTGATGACAGGCATAATACATATGCTACACAGTGGATTGGACATACATTGCAGGGCTGAGGACTTGTGGAAACAACTGAAACAGTGCTAATGTATTCTGACAGCTTCATTTGGGGCAGGGGAGTTGTCAGAGTGTTTCAAATACTGCAGGTTGCCATCAGGAAAATAAATAAAAGGACATATTAAATTCATGCTTCACAGCATAGCATTTTATATATTTCCACAATGCTAGAGGACTTATTAGCTCAGGACATCAAAAGTAATTAATTTCACCTTATATGTGCTCTGTATTTTGCCTCATCTGAAAAAAACCCAAACAAACAAAATTTAAAAGCCTCAATGGCAGCAGGAAATAGTTCAGAAAGTGTTTCAGATTTCAGGTCCTACTGTATGCTTAGGAGGAATAAGGACATCCCTGAATGTCCGTTCATCCAGGACAAGGGTAGCTATCCTCATTATCAACTGTTTTGTAAAAAATTCAATAAAAGAGGTAGGAAAAAATAAAAAAAAATAGAAAAGTGATAATAATGAGTGCAGTTCAGCAGCATAGTATCAAAGGAGGAAGAGGTAAAGGAGGTAAAAAAGGGAGTGATGCTGCTTTCCTGCCTGAAGGAGGAAACCTATTTTGTAGAATAGACATGCATCTTTCTGACTCCCCCTTATATCTACTAATTGTCTTCCAACTTGCTGACTTTTCTTATTCACTGCTTTTCTTTCTTTTCATCCTATTCTTTGTTATCAGGGATTGAAAATATAGCCACTAAGATTTTTACTCTGAATTTGAGACTGAATTAGACACCACCAAGCCTGAATATTAGAAAACCTCTAGAGTCTTATTTATATTGTACTATCTTCTCAGTCACAGCTTTTAACACTTGTTTCACAGTTTTAGATAAATTGCTGCAAATATATAATTTAACAAGTTCTCTGTACAGGCAGACTTTTATCACATATATATCTGTATAAAACACACAGTAGAAACATGAGGAAAAAGGAGATGATACGGCCCATGATCCATTACTGCATTCTATGCATGCTCTTACAGCTGCTCTGAAGATTGTAACTTCAAAGATAGATTCAGTCTTTTGTCTCTTCCTTCTCTGAACTACAGTACAGCTGCTGCACAAATCCCTCTTGTATTCAAGTCCTAGGGCTAGAAGGTTTGGTTTTGGCTGGGGTAATTTTCTTCACAGTAATTAGTATGAGGCTGCCCTTTGGACAAGGAGTTGGGAGGGGGCACAGCCAAGACAGCTGACCCCAACTGACTCAAGGCATATTCCAGACCATATGACATCACTCTCAACATATAAAACTGGGGAAAGAGGAGGAAGGAGCGGTTGTTCGCAGTGACGGTGTTCGTCTTCCCAAGTCACCAGTACCTGTGGTGAAACCCTTTTTTCTCAGAGATGACTGAACACTCATGTGCCCAAAGGAAGTGGTGAATGAATTCCTTGTTTTGCTTTGCCTGTGTGTATGTCTTTTGCTTTTCCTATTAAACTGTCTTTATCTCAACCCATAAGTTTTCTCATTTTTACCCTTTCAATTCTCTCCCCCATCCCACAAGGAGTGGGAGTGAGTGTATGGCTGCATCAGGCTTAGTTGCTGATTGGGGTTAAACCCTGATACTCATAAAAGCAGATCAAGACTCAGAAACACACAAGAGAGAATATACTGCTGGCCCCTCTCAGCACTTCTGCAGAGCAGTCTGTGAGTTGCATTTATTTGTTGAAATTCTGCTTAGATTGTCAAAGACATTCACAATACCCCCTGGCAGAATCCATATAGGAATGAAAACCCCTTCAACACTGTCATAAAAAATGCAGTAAGAACTGACCATTTAGCACTGTGTGTCAAAGGCCAAAATCGTTTGAAGGAGCATATGGTGAAAGAGCTTGAGCCTCTCTAAGTCATGAAAACTGGTTAGTATTGTAGACTCCACCTTGTGCTGTGTGCTGACCACAGTGCTAAGCTTTTCTGGCAGTCAGTCAAAATACAGGTTCTACCAGGACATTTCATGCCAATACCTAATAAAGATGTCTGATAATTCACTGAAGAAAAGAAATCTGAAGGTGGGTGCTCTAAAGTAAGCCCTATCCCAGCTTATTGCCTTAGCCATTAAGTTAGAGTCAGTTTCTTTGTTTTCTTTCAGATACCCCTGCAGCAGAACAGGCAGACAGTATCCCAAAGCCTAGTAAGGAAGCCTTTGGCTCAAGACATGGCATCAAACATCCCAGAAATCCAAAGAGCTGAGTAAAACCTAAAATTCAACATTGCCTCTTCATGGACAAGTGCCTAGTTCTAGTTCTAGTGACTCTTCACTAACAACTGCTATTCCTATGAAACTGAAAAGATTTAGCAGGAGAAAATAAGAAACACCAGAAAACACAGGAGATGGGGGAATTTGAGAGCCTCTTAAGATTCAGGAGACTGCAATAAAGTTCTTGTACAAAAACAAACATAGTGGTGCCTAAGTTGGACCATGTGATCCCAAAGCCACCTATAATTCAAACAATTGCTACTCTACCATTCACCCTTAGGAAAATTTCTTTCTGCATAGCTTCACTGCCAACCCAGAGCTAAAAATCCACAACTGGANCCTTCAGACTAGCTGTCGGCCTCAGCACTGGAGCATCCTTATTCATGTGGCCTTGGAGCAGAGCAGGTTGTTTGCTCCAGAGAACAAGGTCTGGCTGACACTATCTGTGTACTCTTCTCAGTTCCTCATGAGATAATTCAAATGAAAGAATAAACATTTATGGGAGATTGAAGGCTTTAGATCAGATAGTCAATAAATCCCAGAAGGAGAAAAGTAGCAGTTTCAATAACCATCAGGTTTCCCAGTCAACTCAAAATGTCATGAAATGGTACTTAAAAAAACAAAGGTATGTTATCAGCTTCTAAACATGGGTTGTGCCCTCAGCACTGACAGACTGTACCCCAGAGGCCAGGGCCTTCAGTGTACAACAGTTTCTGGGATTATTTCATGGGCAACATATGAGCATCTCCTCGGAAAAAAAAAAATATTCAAGAGAAACACACTGAGGTAGCACAAGTATTTCTGACATCAGTTCAGGGCCATCCAGGAGAATCATAGTGGATAAAAAGGGGGTGATTTCACTCTACAATAAGAAATGCAGTACACAGCTGAATGAATGATATTGCTAAAAACAGTTAAAAGCTCTGAAGCTTTCACAGATCTATGTAAAAAAACACCAGGCTGAAGATTCAAGTGGAAATTGGGAAGCTGTGTTGCTGCAGTCAGATAAGTAGAAGTCTGAAAAATAAGCTATATATGGCTGAATGACCTACATTTATAGTTAAGGTTGTCAATCAGGCTGGGTTAAAATACATGTAAAGACTGTAAACTGCTTCCAGAAATTCCTGAGAGTCCACTGCATATTTAACAGGTCATCTGATTTAAGGACTAAAGACATACCTTTCTACCCTAAACCTCTGCATATAATGCAATTCAATGAAATACTAAAGATGTACAAGTCATCTGCAAATATTACGCGTCCAAACTGATGTGATGTTCAAGCAATTACTTCTGTAAGTGACAGAATAAACACACAGAACAACAGTGAGCTAACAGAAGACCCTGACAGTACTCTGAATGTATAGAAGAAAAAGAATAAGCTTTTTGGGATTGTTTCTTGCTATTTAATGTCAACACTGAATTGCTGAATACTTGTTACAAAAGATGCAGACTTCATCACACTGAGCACAAATATTCACAGCCTCGGAGGAAGCATTAAAATCAATAACACAGAGAAATATCTCTTGGATTCCTACAGTTTGCCTAATGATTTCAGGTGAAGCAGAGTACGGCACCAGGCCTGACTGAGTTCAAGAAGGCACATGATGTGATTCTTGGGGCTGCCCTCTGCAGGGCCAGCAGTTGGACTCGATGATCCTTGTGGGTCCCTTCCAACTCAGAATATTCTGTGATTCTGCAGAATTTCTTTCTACCCACTCAGTGAAGAAGAAGCTTTTGCATGACTANGACAGAATAAACACACAGAACAACAGTGAGCTAACAGAAGACCCTGACAGTACTCTGAATGTATAGAAGAAAAAGAATAAGCTTTTGGGGATTGTTTCTTGCTATTTAATGTCAACACTGAATTGCTGAATACTTGTTACAAAAGATGCAGACTTCATCACACTGAGCACAAATATTCACAGCCTCGGAGGAAGCATTAAAATCAATAACACAGAGAAATATCTCTTGGATTCCTACAGTTTGCCTAATGATTTCAGGTGAAGCAGAGTACGGCACCAGGCCTGACTGAGTTCAAGAAGGCACATGATGTGATTCTTGGGGCTGCCCTCTGCAGGGCCAGCAGTTGGACTCGATGATCCTTGTGGGTCCCTTCCAACTCAGAATATTCTGTGATTCTGCAGAATTTCTTTCTACCCACTCAGTGAAGAAGAAGCTTTTGCATGACTAGGTTCAACATTCATGGACACAAATATTATTTTTAGAAGCGTTTCCTGATAACATGTAAATATGTTGACATGACAACTTTATAAAATGTATCTGTGTGTGTGTGTCTAGGCACAGGAACACAAGCTGGATGAGAACCTCTCTCCTTTCAGCATGGTGAAAATATGAGCTTGAATGGATACAGATAAAATTCTAAGTAGCACAAAAGCTTCTGGACAGTTAGTTAAATGTCTCTTACTGTGTCATCATGACCAAACTACAAACCTCTGAAAGCATATATTAACTTGTGTTAATTGAAAATGTTCACAATGCTTCTCCAAGCAGTCAAAAACACAGCAATAGGTGCCACAGAAAGTCCATTAAATAACACAAGAACCTGTATGTATTCTGAGTTAATAGTCTACCTTATCAAAGAAGAAAATATGTCAGATGTAATACGATGTGACAGAGAAAGAGTGTTTCAATAATAGTAAGTCTTTAAGAAAAGATATATACATTATAAAATCAGATGCATTGTTATGATCATCTAATCTGACTTCTAGTATACTATCAAACCTGACCCAGTCAAGTCCACAACTTCCCAGCACGCAGTGTAGCTACCTGAGAGACTTCAAGCTAGATTCAAAAACATCAGGAACAAAATTCCTTAGAATTAGTATTATTTATACTTGTTCTCCTGTTTCTGATTAGCTCTGGCATTCTATGCTTATTTAAATGGATCTAAGAAAATTTTGCTTCTGAGTCCTCTTCTTTGAATAAGTACTCCTTGACCTTGGCAAAGATAAGATCAAATTCATCTAAGATCTTCTTGAGAACAGGCTTTCTCAGACTGATATTGTTCTTACAGCTTCTTCCTAATTCTGTCCAAGATCTCAACTTCCCTTTGAAGTATTTCAGCATTTTGTGGGTTTTGTTAATGCCAGAAAGGTAGGAATGACACCTTCTTATATCTCTACAAGATGTTTCCCTGCTTTGTAATCAAAAGGCCATGAGCATTTTCAACAGCTGCAACATCCTGACAATTCATTATGAGAAGAGAAAGCAGCATTTTACAGAAGGCTGTAAAGGAAGACACAAGCTCAAGAGTAGGAGGACCTGGCATGGGTTGCTTTTTCTGATTCAGTGTGCTAATCTCCTCCTTTTCCCCGTTTCTTAGCCTTCCTCTTCAAACCCTATAATCTCTAAAACATTTGGAAAAGTGTCCTCCATGCATGCAATTTGGAAAATGGCAGGAGCTTTTCTAATGGAAGGCTGTAACTCAGTGTCATGATCAAGAGGAGTTTGTGTTCCTCCCTGATGGTCACATAATTTCTGTCTCTGGATTACTTGTCTCTGGATTCACTTTTCCACGCTTTCATGCAATTGCATCACATTTAACACTTCCACTAGTAATTTTCTTTCCCTTCTACTTGTGCATAATTTCGTCCAAAGAAATAATCTGTTTTTCTGCAATATCTCTAACATCAAAATACTTTTAATGATACCATCAACTTCCTGAGAGAGACATTTTCTCCTTTCTGCTTTTCTGTTCTTGTTCTTTTCTGCAATTGCTACTATCTCTTTTAATGTGTTTTTTCTTTTCCTCGTGTTACCCTCTCTTTACCTTAGCTGTTCTTTGCTTTTTCTTTAAACACTTATGTTTTCAAATTAACTTTGATCTCTGCGTGTGGGTTGGCCTAGATAATACTTCTTTTTATCTCTGTTCTATGTCTGCACCTTTTTCTCCAATAATCTTCCAAACCTATAAATTATTGCAGAACATATTTCTATTTTCCCCTCACTGCTTCTGCCACAGAGAATTCACACTGACTTTTGACTTACTACTTTAGATTGTCCAAGACTTTTATCATTCTTGGCTTCTTGAGAAAGACTGTTAATATTTTAGGGCTATATTTTGAACTCAGAGAAACACCTGTAACTTCAAGTATCTTCAGTGGAAATCTGTAGGCATCTTTCAGAAATGAGTTTGACCTTCAGTCCACAAAATAAGTTAAAATATGTTCCAGTGCATGGAATATTTCTCTCCACTGTCACATCTAGATCTCTATCATCTTTATCTATATCATCTATATCTATTTCTATCATATCTATACTCAGTTATATTGTGCTTCATTTTTTGTGCATGGGGAACCACATCTTTTTGCAAGTTAGGCCTATGAAACAGCAGAAGAACCATCCCATTAAAATATAAATATGAGGACAAAATCTCTTTTGGACTGTATAGAAATAAAAATAAAATATAAATAAAATACAGAATAATGTTTCTGTCACTTGGAATTTTAAAGATATCAATGAATTGTGGACTAGTGAAAGCAAAAAAGTTGAAATCTTCATCCTCCACTCCATTGGGAACTAGAAGGATTGTTCAGTTTATCGTTTTTGATACATGAAAACATCCTTCTCATCCACAAAGCCCTCCAGGGATTTAAGGTGGAAGAAATATCTTTTGCGTATGCATAGAGCACTCTGTGTTACAATATCAGAGGGAAGCCCCCATGCCCCAGTGCCAGCATGTATCGAGCATTGACCTGTGCACAATTTCAAACCCCTACCAGACAAATGCTTACATATGTTTGATTTGCTTTTCCTCAGCTGCATGTTATGCTCTTCAAAAGAACAGGATGTCAAATGACATTTCTTGAAGGAATGGGAGATAGCTTTTTCTGAGGTGCTGTGCATATGTTCAGATGGAGAACACATGGAGAAGCCAAGTCATCTGCCCTCAGAGGCAGTGGCAGGATGGCAGGAGTCCTCATCAGGACCAGAAGGAACAGAGCAGAGTTTGAGGCAACACTCAGAAACTTTCTGAGTCAGCTGAATGTAAGTGTGAATGCAAAGACTTGCAGCAGGCAAAGGAAATTTTTTATAAGACACTTTTACTGTTAGTCACTTTGAGACTGTGATACTCAAAAAGCTACTTAAGCTTGTATTTCTAATACAACCAAGCGTTGGTGGCTTAAAGGCTTTTGTTTGGGAACTCACTAGAAGGAAGCATCCAAGTGGATACTCTTCAAAGTTCTGGCCAGTTCAATGCCCCTGCAGGAAAATTGTTCACTTCACCATTCTCTATGTTTTATTACTGTGTGAAGGAGGAGCTCCATGCCTTTCCAGCAAGCTGAAAAAGCCAAGTTAGAGAGAATAAAGGGTCTTGATTCCCTGTGCATCAAGGTATGATTAATGTAGCATGCAGGTTTGCAGCTCCCTCACTGCACAAGCACAGGCATGGGCACACAGCCCATATTCATTCTGTCTCACTGATCTGACCTCTCAGTCTCTCCTGATATCTGTGCTTCTGCTTTGGGATGAGTGGCCTCCAATGCCTGGGATTAAGGTATATCTCTATTAACTTCTCCATGTGATGACTTCTCCAGGGAAAAAAAAGATTCACCAAAAACATTCAGTTTAGGACCAGCATGGTTCAAGAGCTCTCCAAACAGCAACAGACAATTTTCCACAATTACTGCTATTCAGACTTGTCTATAATATTAAACTGTGTTTTCCTTGGGGAGAAAAACATTGGTTTATGCAACTGTGACCATAAAAAAAAAAGGCAAGGCACTACAATGTGAGAATGAATTCACACACAAACATACTTTGAAAATAAAAGTGCTAAATTACACTTTATTGCATAAGCTAACTATGTACCGTGCAGTTTTTATAACAATGATATATCGAATTAATACAAATTTTCACAGGCTTGAGTGAATTCTGTGCTGAATCAGGAAGGTACTTTGTACTATTTTCTAAAAGTAACTGAACTGCTGGTCTCTTCATCAAGAAGGTATTCCCCTGATTGTTTCAAATAATTAAGGAATATGCCATTCATAAACAAATTCTTTTCATTGTTGTAAGGATAATTTTACCCCATGTTCTCTATATTCTGAGACAGCTTGAATACAGATGGCTTGAGATAATAACCACATTTAAAGAATAACCTCTAAGCTAGCTTTTGCTAGCAGTCACTTAATCTCCAAATCCATTTACTTTTGGGGGGCGATACAAATACTCTTTATCAAATGACGTGGTTCAAGACTACTGCTCTACAGAGCAGCCTTCAGAGCTCAGGATATCCCTTTCTCTCAATGACAGAGCAAACATGCTTAGAGCAGGCTCAATCTTCATGATGTCAGATAAAAGTTAGTTAGATTCAATTATGATCTGGGATTAAGGAAAGACCAAAATGAATGCTAACCATGAACAAATCCTTTAAATTGTCAGATTATGATTGCTTTGTTGCCATCTTTAATAAATCAGATAGAATATTGACATTTTTCTATTCATAATGGAAACTACTGAATATTTTAAAAATCTGTGTTTGCGTTTTCCTAAAATTCTATATTAGATAAGCAAAGCATAATCACCCTTTCCCTATGCCAAACCTGACCACATGAAGAAATACTGTACAGGGAAAATAATATTGTTTTAGCTGTACTTCTTTCTATAGTAACATTTCGTAAAACTAAAATTGATAGCATTTAAATTTAAGAACAAAAGATAGATTAATCGTAGTTGGAATAGGACATGAGCTCCTTTGAAATTTTTTCCACAGTTGCGCAACAATTGTAAATCAGACCTTGATTTTTGAAATGTTTATTACTCCCTCCAGCATAGGCACAGGCTCAAAAGAGTTGTTTTTAATAACAGTAGTAATTTCAACAGAGTCCCCTTGTTTTTCTCAATTCTTTGTTTACTTTTGAACTCAAAAGAAAAACACAATTAATTTAAAACAACAATTTTTTTTTTCCCTACTTGGGATAACATTTCTATTAATATAGGAAGAAATAATCCTCAAACAATACCATTTTGGTATTTAGTCCATAAGAAAATTATTTTGATCATTTGCTTTCTTGATTTTTGTCCATGCAGACTTTGAAAGCAATTTAAGGGAACAAATACTTATCCATGGTCGACTGGTAGGGACCATCTTATATTCACACTGTACAGACTACATACTATTCTGCTGGCATGGACCATCTATGTCCATGATGTGCATCAAGTAGCACACAGAGTTGCACAGAATTTTTTAGCCCAGAACCTTTAATACCTCATCAAAAGCAGCCCCTCTGATAAGGACCATATCTTCTCATCTGTTTAACACATCCGGTGTGAGACGACCACCCTCTCATGCAGGTCTATGGACAATTTTTGTCACGTATCACTGGAGCATATTGCCTTCTGCCCTTTTCAAGTTTCTGATATTCAGAAAACCTTGGCATGATGTGGCTCATCCTTCAGAAGGGCTTTGTCAGCATACAACAAAACTCCAGGGTGCTGGCTCCAACAGTGACCACAACTAGAAATGACCAGAGAATGTGAGAAATGAAAAGCTAGTAGCACTTCCCAAAAATGTTTTTCTCACCTCCAACAAAGGGAACATCATAAGGCAAAGGTGATTATATCTAACAACTTTTAACTTTTTTTTGCTAATGTGTCCAGTTGCTCTTGAAAGACATTAACTTTCACAAGATACTGTAGAAAGGCATTTCACAGACTAGTTACCAGCTATTTGAAGAATGCCTGACTTTTATGTACTTTGGGCCTACTATTTTCCAACTTCATTCCAATCCCCCAATGAAGAGGTGCCCCCCGTGG
>VYZQ01053515.1:1258-11490 GCA_013400655.1 Mystacornis crossleyi | reverse complement strand
TAATGAGAAGTAAAATAAGCCCTCAAAAACACCTTCTCCCCCCTCCCCTCCCTACTTCTCACTTCTACTTCCTACCCCAGAAGCACCGAGAGATGGGAATGGGGGTTATGGTCAGTTCATCACCCATTGTTTCTCCTGCTGCTCAGGGGAAGGAGTTGTTCCCCTGTTGCACAGTGGGGTCCCTCCCATGGAAGGCAGTTCTCTACAAACTTCTCCAACATGAGAACAGTTTCCCGTGAACTGCTGCAGTGTGAGTCCATCCCACAGGCAACAATACCCCCAAAACTGCTGCAATGTGAATCACTCTTCCACCAGGTGCAGTCCTCCAAGGACTGGCTGTTCCAGCCTAGAAGCAAGGGCCCCCTCCCTCCACTGGGTCTTCCACTGGATCACAGCCTCCTCCAGACATCCACCTGCTTCAGCATGAGCACCTCCCCCACGGGCTGCGGGTGGATCTCTGCATCCCCCATGGACCCATGGGCTGCCGGGGCACAGCTGCTTCACCATGGTCTTCACCACGGCCTGCAGAGGAAGCTCAGCTTTGACACCTGGAGCAACTCCTCCCCCTCCTTTTCCACTGACCTGGGATCTCCATGTTGTTTCCCTCACATATTCTCACCTCTTCCTCTTCTCTATCTGGAATTAAAACTGCAAGATCTTTGTTTTGATTTCCTCTTAAATCTGCTAGCACAGAGGCGTTACCANCACCACGGCCTGCAGAGGAAGCTCAGCTTTGACACCTGGAGCAACTCCTCCCCCTCCTTTTCCACTGACCTGGGATCTCCATGTTGTTTCCCTCACATATTCTCACCTCTTCCTCTTCTCTATCTGGAATTAAAACTGCAAGATCTTTGTTTTGATTTCCTCTTAAATCTGCTAGCACAGAGGCGTTACCAACTCCTCTAATTGGCCCAGCCTTGGTCAGAGGCACATCTGTCTTTGAAGCCATCAAGGATTGTCTCTGCTGGACACAGTGGAAGCTTCCAGTAGCTTCTCATAGAAGCCACCTCTGTGGCCACCCTGCTAATAAAAACCAGCCCATAAAAACCCAATACACTTCAGGACAAGAGTTTGTGCTTGTCTGGGCACAGTGTAGTCTAAGAGAAATAACGCCATTTTTGGACTAAATATAATTTAAAAGTTGAAATGAATGGAACTTGAAAGACACCCTTAGGTGCCCAAGAATGGATTTAAAAGCCTAGATGTAGGCTACTATTTTAGAAATGTTATAAATTATTTTGTTCAAAAAACAGACTGAAGCCAGATTTTGCTAGTTATTTGTAAGAAAAGCTGTTACAGTGGACTATTCATTATTTAGGAACACCTACAGATAACAGCCTGCATTATCAGTATGCAATCTATATTACACGATCTGCAGGGGCAGTAGAGAAAAGCACACACCTGAAAATCATGAACAAAAGAGCTGCAGAAAAAATTATCCTTTTTCAAGGCATGCCAGGATTATCTTTAATTGCTTTATACTGCTAAGGGCTAGTCTAAACTAGAGGGGGATTTCTAACACATCTATCTCAAAAAAAGCTCTAAAAGGAGATACAGCTTTTACTGATAAAAATATGTTTCTTTGGATGTTGCAGATACCAGATTCCCACAGAAAATAAGCTATGTGAGAAAGAGAGACTTTTTTTTGTTCAGAATTGCTGTGTCTATTCTAGGCCCTTGAGCGGTCTAAGCAGTATCACAAAAAGTTCCCAAACGTCTGTAGCTGAGAATGTTGTGCCAGGTAAAGTTTCTGGGGTAGACCCAAGGCATAATTACTGTCGCTGTTGAGACGGTCACGACACATGCAGACACACACACCAACTGCTCCGTGCAAAGAAAGTTTTTTATTATAACCACATAGCCTTTTTCATACTATTTCTTTGCATTCGTGTTACATGTTCATTGGCTATTAGCTAATTACCATACGGGATTATTGGTTGCCTATAACTAGCATATATTTTTGTTAGCCAGTTCTATTCCCTTCTGCAGGTGTCCGCACTCCTTCTGTTGTTTATGCTTCTTGCTTCTGTTGATATTATAATTCCCAAGGGTACAAACTGAATTCTCACAGGTACACAGTGATTGAGCCCAAGTTGAGCTCTCTGAGACTTTCAGAACAGCTGTCAGTTCCCACAAATTACCACAGTGACAAAGGTACTTGGAGTTGTCTTGCTAATTTTACACATCTTGGCTCAGCCTTGTGTTCTGTTTGAGTGGTCTACCACAGTTTAGAAACATGAAGAAGGCAAAGTCATTTCCTAAGTGAGAGCTCATGTTCTGAATACAACAGCATTTTTGTCCCATTAACATATCAGTTTCAGACAGTAAAAAAGACTGTTATGTGAAAAGAAACGTCTGGAGTGTCCTAAATATTTAAATATTTTGTTGTTCAAGGGGAACAGTGAAAACCAGTGTGTTACCTCTAGGTTACACATATACATGTATCAATTCAATTCTTGAAGTGCAATCACTGTAAATACTTTATGTAAACCAAACTAAAGGCATGCATGCAGATTTTTCTGTAAATAAATAAACACTGTGATACTGTATGTGAAACTTGATTTCCCTTACTGTCCCATGTGCATTGCTACAGCAGTTAATTTTACCTTACTTATCAATAAAGATTGTACTTGTAATGAAAAATGTTCAGAAGAATTACATACGTATAGGTTTAGAATTGCGGAAACTCTCATAATTTCCCCTGATAAAGTCTCTTGAAGCTGTGACATCCCAGATTTATGACAATGTCCTGTGACATATCACCGATTCATAATATTTTCCTGGTTAACTTCATCTAAAGAAGAAATACATTTTTACCACTGCCCTAGGAAATGCACACGCATGTCTCTGTGTTTGTATACATCTTTAAACTGCAAATATCTTCTTTCCAGTGTTTGGTGGTGTTCTGTACAGCTGTACAATGTCATTATCCCATGTCCATTATTACCTTACATGAAGGAAGAAATACCTAAATGACGAATGGAGTTATCTCAAGAAAAGACTATATGATTTACTAAGTAAAACTGAATTTGTGTAAAAACTGAAGGAACTGACAAGGTAATGCAGAAAAAATCTAATATACAATGACACAGATGGACACGTGTTTTAATAAATAAGAATGACACCAACTGAAAACACTGCCGGATTATTCTACATAATTTCACAAATGACAAAGCAGAGTGTTATAATCAACAATGTCAAAGATAGCATTCAGATCAAGCAAAATAAAATGCTTGAGTAACCCAAACTAGACTGCGTTAATAAATCATCATAAACTGTAACTATAGCTGTAACTATTGCTGTAACATGATTGTGAAGTAGATTGCTATTTCTCAAAGGGCTTATTTCCCATTAAATGAGGATATAACTCAGAAACACTGACCTGCTTTATGTTCTTGTCCAAAACCAACAAATCTTAACAGGTCGGTAACTTCAATCATTTCAAATCAAGAATGTTTCTTTACTAATATGGTAATATATTCAAATTTTAAATATAATGGAACATTTATATAACTTAACACTGTTGAGAGTTTGAATAAAATAAAAATATGGGCTATACGGATATAATTACATATAGATGAGGGGATCTATCGTGACCGCAATGTAAACAGGTGAAATAAAAATTCAGTTGAAAAATAGACCAGTGAAATCCAAAGATGAAATTGGCAGCTTCGTAGGACTTAGGAATTTCATAGCTGCACATAAACCCAGTTTTCTTTCTTTCTTCCATGGTAAAAACCTATGGAACCTTCTTGTTCTCTCCATCAGGAAGCAAGATTTCTCTTATATCCATATAGAGCTTGTGACCTTCTCCTAGCTATAGTTGCAATATTTTAGAGTTCTGAATCATATTAAAGTAAGGTTGAGGTATGAATAGAGGGAAAATAAAGACTTCCTTGGTCTTCTTCAGAGAGGGACACTAGAACTGCTGAGTAACAGATCAATAAGTACAGGGTAGATAAATATTGATTGTAAGATGCAAGGAAAATTTTTATAATTTACAACAGTTCTGTTAGCAGCTGTCCAGTGTAGCAGTAAAATATCCAGAGAATGACAAAAATATGCAGATATAGAATACATTCAAGAGAAAAATGCCATGAAAATAAAGAAAATTATATACTGCTAAATTTAGGAATATATTGTGGAACAAAGAAGTCAAAGCTACTGAAAGCATTTAATGTGCAACAAGTTGTGAATCAAATCTAACATCTTTGAAACTTGGGATCATGACATCAAGAAATCTCAGTGAATATTTAAAAACACATTTAAAAAACATTAGCCATTCAAAATCTGGTTTACAATACATAAGAACTCAGCAATATTAAATTTTCTTTATGAAATGTCTTACAAAATCTTCAATATAAATTGTAGTTCATAATGATGAGGATTTTTTTCATCCTAAAATGGAGAAAAGAGCAAACCTGTTTAATTTACTACCAGTATTTTTACTACACTTTTTTGATTTTACTTGTCTAGTCTATGCAATCAGTAGCAGCAGCAATATTAAAAAAAAATGTTTCTGACATTTGTCTGGGAAACTGTTTTCAAGGTCATGCAAAGTGTAAATGCAATCCACTCTCCATGTGATTATGCCAGAAAGACAATATCCAGTTCTTCACACTGGCAATTCTGAGGCTTCTCAAGCATGAACTATCATATTATTATCAATTCAAGTCCATTTGATAAACATTCATTTTTCTAAAGTAAATAATTGACTAAGAAACTCTTAACATATTTAAGTGACTGTTTCTTAGCTTTTGAAAAATACTGAAAAGTAGCTAGGAAAGGTCATAGCCCATATACAACCAATTAGCATTTTGCCCTTTATTGAGCTTTTATGCATGGTTTAAAACTGAATTACCACTGCATAGAGCTGAAATGCATTTTTGTCTTTCAGGAAATTTTATACATAAAATTAAATTATATAATTAAATGCAGAGACAGTAGTACTAATGCTAAAAGGAAAGAAAATTTGATTGTGAGGTCTGATTGTACATGTATGATTTCCACTTATTCAGTTTTGCAACTGTTATTTGTATTCATGGAATAACAACTGTAGCTGTAATCTGTTGCAGTGGGGTGGCTGCAACCTTTCCCTGGGAGACAGCCTTGGCCCGTGGAAGAATCAAGGAGACGATATTTGATAGATGTTTTCAGATTTTATTCCCCCTGGCCGCACATGGCCGGAGCCCAGCAGGGACTCCGACAGCGACTTGCCCCCAGAACAGGTCTGGAACAACCCCCCGCGGGGTCCCGTGAACACCCCCTTAAGTACAGGATTCCCGCGGGCTACATTCAAAGTGACCAATAGGGGACTGGATTTTGGGGACACATGACCAGGGAACAGGGACAGAGAAACCCCGTGCCCCACACATCCACTCATGCCCATTCCCCCCACGGGGGTCACCTCTTCAGTAATCATATTGTTTGTTTTGTCCTTTTTTAAGACTTCAGGGGGACTTTTCAACAACTGGCATGCTTGCACGGGACTTGTTAAGGTTAACAAGTACTGCACTTGCATGTTATTGCAAGAATATAGCCCTTAGCTCTCTGACCGGTTTTCCTTAGATCATAGATTATGAAAATCTTATGTGTCAATATGGTCAAATCAAGTTATATAACAAGTATTACAATCATAATACTTACAAAGATAAAATAATAAGAAGTAGACTTCTAATTTTTTTTTAATTTTTTTTTTTTAAGGATTTATGGAAGAAGCTCAATTGCAAATGTTTCATGGCTTTTCATGTATTTACAAGGGGAACTTGTAATATTTGAGTTTATTTAACCAGGAGAGTTTACCTCTATAGAATGCAAAAANATAATTGACTAAGAAACTCTTAACATATTTAAGTGACTGTTTCTTAGCTTTTGAAAAATACTGAAAAGTAGCTAGGAAAGGTCATAGCCCATATACAACCAATTAGCATTTTGCCCTTTATTGAGCTTTTATGCATGGTTTAAAACTGAATTACCACTGCATAGAGCTGAAATGCATTTTTGTCTTTCAGGAAATTTTATACATAAAATTAAATTATATAATTAAATGCAGAGACAGTAGTACTAATGCTAAAAGGAAAGAAAATTTGATTGTGAGGTCTGATTGTACATGTATGATTTCCACTTATTCAGTTTTGCAACTGTTATTTGTATTCATGGAATAACAACTGTAGCTGTAATCTGTTGCAGTGGGGTGGCTGCAACCTTTCCCTGGGAGACAGCCTTGGCCCGTGGAAGAATCAAGGAGACGATATTTGATAGATGTTTTCAGATTTTATTCCCCCTGGCCGCACATGGCCGGAGCCCAGCAGGGACTCCGACAGCGACTTGCCCCCAGAACAGGTCTGGAACAACCCCCCCGGGGTCCCGTGAACACCCCCTTAAGTACAGGATTCCCGCGGGCTACATTCAAAGTGACCAATAGGGGACTGGATTTTGGGGACACATGACCAGGGAACAGGGACAGAGAAACCCCGTGCCCCACACATCCACTCATGCCCATTCCCCCCACGGGGGTCACCTCTTCAGTAATCATATTGTTTGTTTTGTCCTTTTTTAAGACTTCAGGGGGACTTTTCAACAACTGGCATGCTTGCACGGGACTTGTTAAGGTTAACAAGTACTGCACTTGCATGTTATTGCAAGAATATAGCCCTTAGCTCTCTGACCGGTTTTCCTTAGATCATAGATTATGAAAATCTTATGTGTCAATATGGTCAAATCAAGTTATATAACAAGTATTACAATCATAATACTTACAAAGATAAAATAATAAGAAGTAGACTTCTAATTTTTTTTTAATTTTTTTTTTTTAAGGATTTATGGAAGAAGCTCAATTGCAAATGTTTCATGGCTTTTCATGTATTTACAAGGGGAACTTGTAATATTTGAGTTTATTTAACCAGGAGAGATTACCTCTATAGAATGCAAAAAAAATCCATGTCCCACAGCCAGTTCAAGAGAGTTGAAAAGTCCGAGACCTGTGCTGGCCATTTTTCACTTCTTAGACTACCACAGAAAGTCCTAGTTTGGAAGCTGAGAGTGGGAGTGTTCATAACAACTATCACTGTGGGCTGTGCTGAAACCATTACATACAATTAACAGTTTTTTTAAAATTAATTCTAATGAGAAAATTAAAAAGAGGACAATGTAATAGAACAATTATCTGGGTCCTGTTCGTACATAGTACCTACAAAATGACTCACTTATTGTCATAGAAATTTTTCTGAGAAAAGGCAAGGTAGGAGCAGAATAGATAAATTAATTTATAACTTTCTTAGATTTAGTAAAAATTTTAGCTGAAGAAATAAATAACAGCATTTTAACTTATCTACTGCCAAGTCTGCAGAAAGTCATAGCTTCTACTTGCATGACATATACATAATTTATTTCATGATTTGATGTTTGTGAACTCTCTGAATGTTGCACAACACTGCATCTCTTAGAGAGCAAAGTTCAGACCCTGTAAAATGTTACAGATTAATTTGTACTGTATTCCACCATAAAGATCATCTAGTTCCAATCCCCTGTCACGAGCAGGGACACCTTTTGCTAGACAGGTTTTTTTAGGGCCCCATCCAGCCTGGCCTTGAACACTTCCAGGAATGAGGCATCCACAGCTTCTCTGGGCAGCCTATGCCCGTGTCTCACCATCCTCACGGTAGATAATTTCCTCCTATTATGTAATCTAAATCTCCCCTCTTTCAGTTTAAAGCTACTCCCCCTTACCTACATACACTCATAAGAAGTTTTCTAGCTCTCTTGTAGTCCCATGTAGGTACTGGAAAGCCACAGTGAAGTCACCCCAAAGCCTTCCCTTCATCAGGCTGTACAGCCCCAACTCTCTCAGCCTGTCTTCACAGGAGAGGTGTTCCAGCCCTCAGATCTTCTTCACAGCCTCCTCTGGACTCATATCAGCAGGTCCATGTCCTTCTTATGTTGCAGGCATCAGAGCTAAGGTATGGGCCCAAATAACTTCTACTGGTGACACTTTTTCAATGGACTCAACTTTGAAAATTTTCAGAAAATCTACAAAAGATTTTAGTTTGAATTTCCAAAATGATTTTAAAAAATCAAAGCTATTTTTATATTGTTTTTCTCTTAACTCACAGAAACTGTCTTCTGATGTTCTATCCCAGAAACACTTCCTTTTAAGCAGATCAAATGCAACTTATGCATTATTGAAGAGAACATAGTTTTCTCGCATTAGAATGCCATCATTGGCGAATATCAGGATGTGTTGGCTGACCTAAATATCTTATTTTATGATGACAAAGAGGTTAAATTGAACTCTGTGTTCTGTTTTCTCTTGCATTGCCTTTCACATCTCTGTTCTTCCATTTTTCTCAGACTATTTTATATTTGATGCTTCATTCCTTGTAGGAAAAAAGTTCTAATAACATATACCACCCCGTTCACTGTCTGCAAGGTAATAAACAATTTGACCGTGTCAACCCATATTGGTTTAGTAATCTATGATCTAGAGACAATCAGGCATCAAACTGAGAGGTTTATTCTTGTAACAGTGTTCAAGTACAATTCCTGTTAACCTGATTTCCCATTCTTTCAAAAAAAAATGTCTTTCCACTAAATCCATTACTCCTAAACCCCCAGTTCATGAACTACTTTTGACCAAGAAAAATTACCCAGAAGAAGAGTGGAGGTAGAATGAAGGTCAAATGAAACACAGAACATATAATGAAAAGTATCGTCATATGCATAAATAGCTTATAAGGAAATTTTTAACAGATTATGTTCATGGTTTTATAGGCTTCAAAACATTGATAATATTTTCATTTCCTCTTTTTTTTTTTTTTAATGTCATGTCTAGGCAGAATCGTAATGTGGATGCAAGTACAGCAGATTTGAAGAACATGACACTGCAGTTTAGCCTACATGAAAATTTTAGATACACCAGCCAGTCAAACACCCCATATCAAGTATTCTGCAGCTTCTGCTGTTTTTGAGAAGGGGAAAATATTTAAAATGTACTCTGTCTTCCCACCCCTTCAATCCTCAATCTCACAAACAACTTAGTATCATATGTTTATTCAAAGAGTAACATTATTCATTGGGTTGGAAGTTATTTGTGTAGATAGGAGTCCTGCAGTGCCCTCCAAAATTTATGATTCCAAGTTTGATAGTAAGTCTTTCTGTAGCATCATCTCATTCCAGATTGTACTCTCTTTGGGAACCAGACTAAGAATCCTAAACAAATAAGGAAATTAAAAAAAGGAAGAGGACTTTTCAGACTGTTTTCTTCTATATCTCATTTTCAAGATGAGTTGATCCATAGTATATATTTGGATTTTCCAATTTTGTGGTGGATAATGCAAATTGTCTTTTGCATTATCTACATGAGAAAGCATTTTAATAATTAAATTAAGGGTGAAAAAATGTCTACTACAGAGGACATATAGTGGAAAAAGGAAGTTGTATATTTATTTGTCATGGTCCAGAGATGAACTCAATAATCCTCTAAATCTCTGTTATTTTTATAATGAAGAGATATATTAAATTAAAGACTTTCAAGTTTCTGAAAACATTTTCCACTCCCTGCTCCTACTGCATGAATCTTGTTTGAAGAGCCCTCCACTGCTTGGTGCCATGTCTGTTATTTGCGTGTGATAGTCTCACTTCAGACCAGTAAATGAAATTATTTGCTTCTGAAAAAGCCTTTCAAAAAAGAGACATGTCAGTGTCCTGTAGGACACTGAAGATCAGCACTCTTAGGGAAAAGGTGTAAGTGACTGGCTGACAGTGAGAGGGACAGCCAAGTCCAGACTCACATTATCTTGCATACAGGTAATTCAGAAATTGAGACAACAGCTTCTGACACATCCAGCCGTATCAGCAGAGATAACTGTCCTTTATTATTCAGGGCATTGCTATGTGAACAATTTTTTACAGGCTGCTTAGACTGCAGTCTTCACATGCTTTCACGTTTATTTGAAATAAGTCTAGGCAGTACTGATCATTTTGTATTAAATTGGTTTGACAATGTAAAGTGTCTTCTTGTAGGAGATAATCCATAAATTAAAAGAAAAACAGAAAAATATCTGCACTGTTTCAGTATTAAAACATCATGTTTTGTCACTCTAGGAAAAAAATTCATTTGTTTCTTTCCAAATCCTCCTAAATGACTTTGGAAAGGAGATTTCTATGTATATTTTGACAAAAGCTTTAAAATTGAAAAGCTTCAAATGTTTTCATTCTATGACCAAAAAAAAAAA
>VYZQ01053514.1:6055-25223 GCA_013400655.1 Mystacornis crossleyi | reverse complement strand
AAACCCCGCAATATATAAGTTCTCCTCTGTATATAATTTTACAAAAATTTTCATCAGCTTTAAAATTCAGAGGGGGTAAATGGTCATACCAATGACATCTACCATGCTTGAAAAGCTTGGGGTCAGAAAAGAAAAATAGCACAGAATATTTTTGCCATGAAGTGTAACAACAATGACATAATCTAGCCAGCTAGCTCTATTATCAGTTTACACCCACTCAGCACAATAGCACTCTTCAGAAAAAGACAGTAGGAGTGTGGAATATAATGTTGCAGCACGGATCAGCAGCATATCTGTCAGACAGTGTCAGGGCCCAGGGCTGCACGGACCCTCTGCAAAGTGACAATGAGTCAGAAATCAGAACTGGCAGCTGGATAAAAGACCCAAGTGCAGCCAACTGTTTCACTGATGAAAACCAGTAGCAATTTCACAGGTGCTTTAATTTACCAAAAATTGTAGAATCCATTACTATCGCCCTCTCTGGTTCATTTTTCTTCTGGGTTACATCTGTATCCTGAATTATTAGCCTGTAGTAAGTGTGAGTAGGTTTTAAAATTTGGAATTTAGTTCAGTTGTGCTGCCATCTGTCAGAATCTGGTGCTGTCTGCCAAAATAATTCACTTGTATTCAAATTACCTCCAAACTGGTGGCAACATGATGGTCTTGCAGAAGACATGGGATTCAGTTGTGTTTCATTTCTATAAATTCAGGTGTCATAGCTTTTTACTTCAATAAAATTGTATTATCTCTACCTATTTCCTAATCTACCACTCTAAGACAATAAAACTATCACAAACTATCGCAGACTTGAAAATCAAAATTAAAAAAATTTAATGGCTATATATTTAAAATTTTATCTCAGGAGTTTTTTCAATCCTCAATTAGCACTGTTTTCAGACATTTCAAACCTGTGAACTATTCATTCCAATTATGTTTTTGAACAGCTGAGCTCCTACCTCCTGCCAAGTCAGAATTCATCACACCTTGTATCCACCATTTTAAGATTTGATCACCCCTCCCAATTCAGTGGTTTAAGTCCCTTCCAGAGTCAGCCAATTCTAGAGATTTCAATCTTAAATTGGTAGGATGAATTGTCATGTAGAAGTGCCTGTCTCTCTCCATGCTGCTTCTCCAAACACATGAAATAAAATGGTGTTAGAGTACTTTTTTCTTCCATTTTGAGGATTATCTAAATTAACTTGCTCATAGAAATGTTATGCAATATCATAAGGCATTTTAATAAAGCAAGGCACAGCAAGATCCAATAGCTAGGATATTAGCAAAATTCAAACTAAGTGACATAGATATTAAACAGTAAAATCAAATTGAAAAGAACACAAAATGTGATGTTTCAAACACAGACTCACGAATTTTCTAACCAGTAGATCAAGAAAACCTCATAAAAACCTTACAACTTATTGAGCCCTAAAGACACATTGTCTTTTGCAAGCTGAAGAAATAGAATAGTCATAATATCAAAGTAGAAATGGAGGTGAAATAAGTGGCAAGGGAGAAGTGTAAAAGAAATTCAAAACAGGACATCCTGATTCTGGTTTTATACACTATTCCACAGATCAGTCATCTTCAGTGCTAATACTGCCGGGTTGCCCTATTACTGTTTTGTAGCCTGTGCCCTCATCTTCCTGGGTGTTGTCATTACATGTGTTAATATCTGTTCTTGTCTTCATTTCTTCTTGAAGGGCTCTTTCCTGCAAAAACTCTTTTATTGCATAAATGATCTTACCAACCTTTTCTCCTGTTTTATTTTAGGAAACATTCAAAGTCATTATTCTTCTAACCTAATTTTTAAAGATGATTATTATCTGTCTTGTTATGTTACACATCCATATCATGTTTAACATGTAAGATTATCATGTAACGAATCACCTCCCATTCAGGATTTATTTGAAAATTAAATCATACATAAAACACTCAGAAATCCTTCATTATAAAATCAGTGCAACTATGAAAAGTTAGTTGAAATTATGTATATTTGTTTTTGAAATGGAAAGATGCAGAAAATGGGGATAATTGCCTTATACTAGACAACAAAGATGTAAAAAGGGATTATAGGGCTGTTGAAACAGAAATACTTGCATGAAGAAATAAGCAGAGTTTACATTTCTTAGTGTGAATGAACTCAGAGGAGACAGAATTATTGAAAGCAATCTTAAAGGAAAGCAGAATGACATATAAGAAATAGAAATGCCCCAATTATGGTGTTAAAGGGTGGAGGAGGAGGAACAGAAAGAAACAAATGTCCTGTAAAGCTAAACTGTAAGTGTGGGAAGTTAAGGGCTTGCCCCAGGGAGTTGAACCACCTGCAGCCCCAGGAGAGCCCCAGGGTTCCGTAGCAGTGACAGTCCTGTCAAGCCGGATGAGCAGTGTGGCAGTCTGGGTCTGGGCATGCAGCAGAGCGTGTCCTACAGCGCCTCTGCTCCTCACCCTCCAGCAAGTCACAAGGGCTGGGAAAGAGGCACCCACTTTCCCTGCTCAGGCCATGGGCAAGCATGTCGCCCTCCTTTGACTCTGTGGGTCACTCTTCAGAGGCAATAGCTTTCTTCTGGTCTGCTGGGAATGCTGACATCCTGCTTTCTCCCACTGTGTGGGAGACCAACTATTAAAGCGATGCACACACGCCACTCTCAAGGCTGGCCCATATATTGGGCAGTCTCTATATCGCCCACTCTGCTCATCCTCGTCCTGCACTGGACCACACCACTTTGGTGTAGTTCTGCAAACATAGCCCATACTGAGTTACTAGACAGAAATTCTGATCCTGCAGAGCCGAAGGAGAAAAGCAAGCCAATATTTCACAGTGCTGCAGTAGTTTCTACAAAACTTAACTGGACCAAAGCTTCGTGTCTCCAGCTTTAATAGTGACCTCGGGATAAAATCAAGTGTTCTTTTATCTAGTTATTCCAATATAAATTAGTGAGCCAGGTTGTGCCGAATTTGACTTTGTTCATGATAACTGCTCTAGCACAGACAACAACAAGAGAGGAAAACTGAGCCACATATTAAAAAGAGGTGTTATCAATATACCAGAGTCTAATAGCAGCCTTTTTGTATCATACTCAGAGGTTTGCTTCCTACAAAACTGACCACTAAACTGTTTATCTGAATTTTTCCAAGTCTCTCAAACCAGTGTGATTGGCAGGCTCTCAAGGGTTGAACAGAGTCCATGTTGATACCAATGCCCGGGAAAGTTGTAGAGGCATTTAAAATCACGGCTCTTCACAAAGGTATAGATCAGATCAGAAGAATTTCACCAAAAAATATGTTTGATTTATTTTCATTTGCTACAAAGAAATTTCGAGACAAGCTCATATGCACCTGACTAAAGTTTGGTGAAGTGGATATTACTGTAGGCTTGTAAAGTAAAACCAATTTTAAGTGTAATCAAATTATAAGCAGAAATAGACTAGTGTGGGAAGGGGAAGCTATCTACTAAAGACAAATCTGCATTTTGTTTGATTACACAAATTGAAGTGGGAGAGGTTTCATTTACTGCTGAAGTTGCAGTGAGACCCGGAGAAATAAATATTTTTATTTTTTATGTTGTCATACTTAATTTTCTTGAGCCAAAGATGTGTCATTCTTCTTTGGTTTTAAGAGGAAATTGGAAATATCTGAACCCATTTGCTGTAACAATAAGACTAACTAGTTAACATGATCGTTCAAAACTCTTCTGCAATTATTAATGACCTCGTAATGACTTACTGTTAGAGGGCTAAGAGATTATTTAAGAGTGGTTTTGGTCCACGTGATTTGATGCCTCCTGCTTTATGAGTAATTTGAGTGTGAAAGAAAGGCTATCAAGTGTCTGTGAGAAATTACAGATTGCTTTTCCAAACAAGGGAATTCTTCAGGCAACGGAAGGGAACCTTTAATTACCTCATGGAAAAATAGGCAATTTATATTTCTGGGCTGTCCACATAACCATGCTTAGCTCAACATTGGTCCTAACTAGTATGAAAGATGATTCAGGGATGGTAGTGCAGCCTGATGAGTTGACATGTGCTAAAACAACATAATTCTTTTCCTGCCTCTGCTGTTAATCTGTTGTGTGATCAGCCGTTTGCTGTGTAGGTCAGCCAGCTCTTTCTTAGCTTTCTAGACTCTCTTAACATATATGCTCCCTGTGGCAGCTGAGTAGGATGCTGATCCTCAGGTCACAAAGAGCAATAACAGTGCTGTGCCTCCTGTGGCATACAAAAGCCCAGGGCTCATACACCCCTTTGGAACATGGACTGTGGTGCTGATGGAAGCATTGAGACTATTGCGTGGGTGCATGTATTGCACTGTGAGCATTCAAAGATTTATCTCAGACCAGGGAAACTGTCGTGGATGACACTTGGCTCTTTATATTCATCAAAACACATACTCGAAGGCTGTCTTCTGTAATTATATTTCAGATAATTTTCATGCTGATTACAAGCACTTTACAGTGACTCTGTTGCAGTCATTGATACAATCTTTTTAAATCCGTTGGCATTTTCTTGTGAAAAGCTGTCTGAAGTGCTGATTACAACATCCCCACTCAGCTCTGTAGGGGGGAGAAGTAGGATTGCCGCAGGATTGCAGCCTAATGGACTGCAGAGCCAGAAAAAACAGGGAAAAAAAAAAAGAAAAGAAAAAGGAGGGAGGCAGGGAATGGCACAACTAGACAGAGGAAATCAAAAGGATGAAAATCTACACTCAAAATGTAACTGGAAAGATTTCACCACATCATCCCAGGATGATTTCATGATCCTTTATCATACCCTGGCAGTTGTCCACACTGTCTTCCCCTCAAGTAACCTATGCTGTAAAACTGCTGCCCTCTTTCTCATTCAGTTGGTTTCAAGAATAAAGGTTCCCATGATTATCTGGGTGCAAGAGGAATGGACTTGGAGTCCAAATTATCTTTTGCCATGGGCTGACTTCTCATGGAGTATCCATACTTTTACTTTGTAATTAGCTGCTTTGGAAAGGGAGCACTTGTGGTAAGGTCCTTGATGTGCACTTAGTGGGAGGAGCATTTTAATCGGGTGCCTCATACCATCTAAAGAAGATACCTCAGCCCTGGATTAATCGGAGGGAGTAAGATACTCTACTCTACTTAGCACTTCATCTAAAAGGGACGCAAATATTTACTATGCTGTGGCCTTGTACTAAGGCTTCCTGTGACAGCCCAGTTTCTGAGGGCAGAAACAAAACAGTGACATACCTTTGTCTGGATATCAATATGAGCACATTTCTTTAAGGAAAATTGCAGGAATTTTTATTCCAGTCTACTTTAATTCCTATTATAATGAACTTTACTGTTTGAACTTGAATGTTTCTTTTCAAATCAAACCCTTCTGAATCATCATGCAGTGTTGTCACAATAAGTGACAGCATCAGGAGCACCAGGACAGAGACAACACAGTAATTACAATGTGCTGATTAATATGAACAGAAAACAGTGGATGGGATTAAGGTTAAGTAGACCAACACATGAACTAAATCTTCTTTTTTCCCGACATTTCTAATTGCTTCCTACTGTATTATCTGGTTTAAAAACCAAATCAAGAACTGCATTTAGACTTTTCCCTAAACTACCATACTTTATCTACTTCTTTTTTCCTACTCTTTTGCTGGTATTTCATTTTGCTGTCAGAACTGCATATAGAAAAATGCTGCAATAATCAGGGAAATTCAAAGTGCAAGTGCCCCAGTAAAATCGTTCTGCTGCATGGGCTGTTGTACTGTTCAAAGTTCTCTGCAAGAACGGACCAATTCAAATGTTTTTTCTGATCTTCAGTAATACACAGAGAAACACCTAAACAGTACAGATCTAAACCATAATGGACACAAAGTTCATACCAGGAATGTGAACCTTCCAGCAATTTGTCCAGATACTGAAATTTCTCCTCTGAACTAATTTCTATGCTGCAGCCTCCTTTGCTTCAGTTCAGTTGCATAACTCCAACTCCTACAGCACCCTGAATGGATTTTAAAAGCTTTGAAAATGGCATTTTTATGCTCTCAAATGGTAATGAATTTCCTTTGGCTAGTTCCCTTAATTAAAGGGAAGACACAGAGCCAACAGCTGGAAATGAGGGGGCTACGGCTGCGGTAGGGATTGCAGTGAATTGCCCGGGCACAAGGAATGTACGCACAGCATGGGGAGATGGGGCACTGCTGAGTCCAATTTAGGATTCTTGTTTCACAGTTACAGGTCTGGAAAAGAGCTATTTCTATATGTAAATTTTAACTGTTTCTGTCAAGCTTTTACTCAGATTGCTAATCATGCCTCTGGCTTCCCTTTGCCATGCTCCTGAGGTCACAGACTGGGGATGTCTGTGAGAGAAGCCATCTGAGAAAACACGGGGGGAAAGCGCAGTGGGTCCAGAGTAGGTTCAGGATCAGATAGATGTATAGGAAAGGGTGTAAAAACAGGCCAAAAACATGAGTGGTGTTAGAGGGAAGTGTTGGAGAGGGAAGGAGTTGGTGTCTGAGCTCCAGAGCAGGTAGTTGAACATGGGTTACTCGCTCACTCATCAGGTTTTGGAAACTTTGGGTGCTGCTACTGCAAAGCTCTTTTTTGACTGGCATTCCCCATGTTCCCCATGAGCTTGTTACCAGGGTAGAGCACGGACCTAATTACACTCTCCTGAATATGTATCTGTACGTTGTGCTGTACTGTGCCAGAGAGATGTACCCTTGAATAACCCCTTCCCCTTCTGTAGATATTTGACAGTTACTAATGCAGCAAACCCAGCGCAGCAGGCAGGAGGTTATTATTAGCCCTGGCGTGCAGAGAGGGGGAGATGAAATGCAGAAATCAAATTACTTTTCTCAAGCTGCAGAGAGCAAATGTGTCAGTGTTACTGCTGCACCCATGAGCTCTGGCTGTGAATTAGGAGGGATTTGGACAGGAAGACAAGGGTGAAAGTCCTTCTGCATCTCTGTCCTGTACCGAAGGCAGCTGTAGGTTTTTACCAGAGGGTTAGTAAGAAAGAACAACCTTTGGGCTTTCACTTAGCTCTGACTGCTTCTTGGGAGACAAGAGGGTGGTGGACACTCTTTTGCTGCTGTACCCTGGTCCTCCTCACACTTGAAATTGCCATGGTTCACAGTCCTTCTAGGTAGAAATAATCAGGCAATGATCTGTTTTTCAAGAGAATAATTTTGAAAAGTAGTCTAAAAAGACAGAGGAAGAGCTGATAACTTTTCAGATTAATTTTCTTACTCTTTTGGCAGAAGGTTTTTGGCTAAATGTCATCCAGGTGATGAGTGCAACTCTGTGGATAATGGGCATTTCTGTGCTTCATACATTTCTAAATAAGACCTCTGAAATACCAGTGATGGCCTGGAACTTACCTCCAAAACAAAGCAATTAATAAAGAGCACTCCAGCCATTGAGTAACTGCTGCAGCACTAATGGGTTGAACCATGAACTTTACTTCTACCTTTTTTTGAGTGAATCGGCCATTGTGGCTGGAGTGAAGAACACTGGTGCCTGCAGCTGCCATATGGGTTACGAAAAGGCTAAGGAAAAGTAGGGTAGGGTGTTGGTCTGGCATCTTGCACCAGCTGTGTGTTCTCCTGTAATCATACGTGTATAGATATCAAAGTTGAGAAAAGACTTGAATCTGGTATTTCCATTTCACAGGTGGTAGGCACAGATATCTCTGTGCTCTGAAATGAAAGTAAATCACTATTGCACCTGAAGGGTGATCCTTCCTCAGAAGCACTAGTAAGATCCCGGTGTAGTCCTTCCCCTCAAATTTAAAAGGAAAAACAACATTTTTGATAGAAAATGTTTAAAGTGCTGAAAGAAGGAGTCAATCTCGTCTGTGTTAGACTGCGAGTTTTTGCCGGAAGCAAAGTTACTGGATTTATATCCATCTTAATGCAGTTATTGGGAAGTTGAATCACCGTTTTTTTGAGAACAGAATTGAACTGCAGGCTCATTTTTAGCCCCATAGAGAAGGCAGTGCCTCCAGCATCCACACTAATATCAGAAGGAAAAGTCATTTTAGTTAGACAGCAAAGGAAGAAATTGGTTTCTTTAGTATGGTGAGAAGGCAACAAGGGAAGTGCAACAGAATAGAAATATTTAGTAAATTAAATATAAAAAGAAATTTTGTGCTTTAATATCAGCTATTTACTGCTTTGGCTCAGTGATTATTTTATGCAAAAGGCAGTAATTTAATGTACTAATGCTCCACAATGTCACAATGAGACTCCTATTTCTAGCATCTATTGTTGTGATGAATTACATCTATTTTAGCAAAGAAATGGTATCCTTGAATGAAGATTGCTGTAGGTATTTTTATCTTGATTTTACTGACAGATTGAGACATAATGGTATTTTAGAAGAAATCTACATACAATTCTTAGAGCCCACTCCCAAAATAAATAAAAATGCTGCTTCTGAAGATGATTGGTTGTGGTGTCTTAGGGAAGCTGTTATGGATGCTTCAGCAATTGCAGACTGTAAAGATCACGACCTGCATCCAGCTGTAAAGCTAAATAAGTATGATTTTCTTCCAATCAATTAATCTTTTTTTCCCTTTACAGTCATCAGAAGAAGGAAGCATCTAAGCCTGCTGGATAGTTGCAAACTCTTCCTTCTGTCACCTGGTCTGCATTTGAATGTTTGTAGTTTTGTAGGAACCAAGAGCTGCCCGTGGCCTAGGAAGCCCATGAGTGTCTGCTAGTGTCTTCCTGTAGAGGCAGCAGGAGGTTGTGTGGCAGAGGGAAAGGGCAGTCTAGATGAAGGCACCCAGGGCTTATCTTTCCTGCAAAAATCTCCTTCTATTGTCAAGAGAAAGAGGAAATTGCTAAAGTTCTTTTTCACATTCTTTCATCTTGATTCAACAGCTACTGAAGAAAGGAGCCAAAGGCACAGGTTGATTGAAAAAGCAGTCCTTCAGGGCATCCGAGATGTGACACTGACAAACAATGGGACGCCAGAGACTACAGATGACTGGTGGGAAGCAGGGAGCCTTTCTTACCTGTGTTGGAAGGCAGAATCTCTTCTACATTGATAGAGGTCAGATCTGGGCAATGCCTTGTGTAGATTGGTGGGAACCGAGAACTTCTGCCCCTGTATGTACTGTGTGACTAACACGTGACAGGTGCAAACATTCATAAAGGGCAACTCGAACAAATTAAATAGCAAAGCCTGCCAGAGAGAGGAAAGAAGATGACAGAAAGATGTACAGGATCTCCAGTCTGTGCCCACTGATTTCTGCAATAACACCTTTGTGTCTGTGGTACTCGGGATGAATCTTCACCCTTTCCTGGTGGACAGGAGGTGTCCATATAAAGCTGCCCCATGGCTACCCTGTGTCCAAGCCAGTCACAGTCCAGTGCTCACTGGTGTCATCAAACCCATCACAGCAAGCTCTGCCCCCATCCCTTTGGGGTCTCTGACTTTATTTGCTACCGTATGATGACTGATAAAATTTGCTGCCTTATGAGGTGATTCTTAGCTTGGGGTGAACAATCACAAGCAGGCTTATGTTAAGGGTGCTGGTTTCTTCTTTCAATACTTCTCTGTTTTGGGGATCCTGAGGTTATTTTTACACAGATATTATTCTGCAGTATAATATTATGCTTACTCAAGGTCATTTTTCCTTATTCATGGTCATTGGCTGGGGTTTTCTGTATATGGTAAGCCCAAGTTTCACCATATATACCATGGCAAAACCGTGATGATATAATTCAGTTAAACTAGACGGAAATAATTCCCCATTGAGACTGAGAGTTGGGGGTAGTGCATAAGGCACCTGGTTAAACTATAGACACCTGAACTTTCCTAATACTGGACTTTAAATGTTATTCATGGTCATTGGCTGGGGGTTTCTGTATATGGTAAGCCCAAGTTTCACCATATATACCATGGCAAAACCGTGATGATATAATTCAGTTAAACTAGACGGAAATAATTCCCCATTGAGACTGAGAGTTGGGGGTAGTGCATAAGGCACCTGGTTAAACTATAGACACCTGAACTTTCCTAATACTGGACTTTAAATGTTATTCATGGTCATTGGCTGGGGGTTTCTGTATATGGTAAGCCCAAGTTTCACCATATATACCATGGCAAAACCGTGATGATATAATTCAGTTAAACTAGACGGAAATAATTCCCCATTGAGACTGAGAGTTGGGGGTAGTGCATAAGGCACCTGGTTAAACTATAGACACCTGAACTTTCCTAATACTGGACTTTAAATGTTATTCATGGTCATTGGCTGGGGGTTTCTGTATATGGTAAGCCCAAGTTTCACCATATATACCATGGCAAAACCGTGATGATATAATTCAGTTAAACTAGACGGAAATAATTCCCCATTGAGACTGAGAGTTGGGGGTAGTGCATAAGGCACCTGGTTAAACTATAGACACCTGAACTTTCCTAATACTGGACTTTAAATGTTATTCATGGTCATTGGCTGGGGGTTTCTGTATATGGTAAGCCCAAGTTTCACCATATATACCATGGCAAAACCGTGATGATATAATTCAGTTAAACTAGACGGAAATAATTCCCCATTGAGACTGAGAGTTGGGGGTAGTGCATAAGGCACCTGGTTAAACTATAGACACCTGAACTTTCCTAATACTGGACTTTAAATGTTATTCATGGTCATTGGCTGGGGGTTTCTGTATATGGTAAGCCCAAGTTTCACCATATATACCATGGCAAAACCGTGATGATATAATTCAGTTAAACTAGACGGAAATAATTCCCCATTGAGACTGAGAGTTGGGGGTAGTGCATAAGGCACCTGGTTAAACTATAGACACCTGAACTTTCCTAATACTGGACTTTAAATGTTATTCATGGTCATTGGCTGGGGGTTTCTGTATATGGTAAGCCCAAGTTTCACCATATATACCATGGCAAAACCGTGATGATATAATTCAGTTAAACTAGACGGAAATAATTCCCCATTGAGACTGAGAGTTGGGGGTAGTGCATAAGGCACCTGGTTAAACTATAGACACCTGAACTTTCCTAATACTGGACTTTAAATGTTATTCATGGTCATTGGCTGGGGGTTTCTGTATATGGTAAGCCCAAGTTTCACCATATATACTGGTGCAGTGGGGTGGCTGCAACCTTTCCCTGGGAGACAGCCTTGGCCCGTGGAAGAATCAAGGAGACGATATTTGATAGATGTTTTCAGATTTTATGCCCCCTGGCCGCACATGGCCGGAGTCTGGCAGGGACTCCGACAGCGACTTGCTCCCAGAACAGGGCTGGAACAACCCCCCCCGGGGTCCCGTGAACACTCCCTTAAGTACAGCACTCCCGCGGGCTACATTCAAACTGACCAATGGGGGACAGGATTTGGGGTACACATGACCAGGGAACAGGGACAGAGGAACCCCGTGCCCCAAGCATCCACTCATGCTCACCCCCCCCCCACGGGGGGCACCTCTTCAATATACCATGGCAAAACCGTGACGATATAATTCAGTTAAACTAGACGGAAATAATTCCCCATTGAGACTGAGAGTTGGGGGTAGTGCATAAGGCACCTGGTTAAACTATAGACACCTGAACTTTCCTAATACTGGACTTTAAATGGCCAACTGCTTGCCAAAGCAGCATGCAAAATGGCTTTATGCCAGAATAGATTCTTGCAGTCTGTGGCCTCTTACTAGCAATGACAAACCCATGTGTCCTGGGCCACCATGCCTCACTACAGTGTCAGTGTCTTCAATACACTGGGGTAGATATTAAGCTTTATATATGTCAGTCCAAACACTAAATGCCCATTAGCAGTAGAACTTCCAGACTTGCCAGACCAACTGGAAGCTGTTTTATTTGTCTTTGATTTACAGCTTCAGAGGGTTGATAATAGCTTTCCAATAACCCTGGTGCTTTGCTTTTGCTTTCACATGCACATGCACACACAGAAACCTTCCTCTGATGTCTGAGACTACTAGGATTCATTAGCAGGAGTATTCATCTTGTTAAGCATGCATTAATAGCATCCACTGTAAGTGTTAATCTGCTGTTGTCAAGGGATAATTGCAGAACATGGTGATTGCATCAACCTTCACCAAGTCCAGCAGATGGAAAAGTCCTTGCACCCTTGTTTTAGGAACTTGCAGCTGCAAAGATTATTTTTGTGTTTTCAGCCAGGTTAAAAACCTGTGACACATTTCTGATTACAAAGAACCATAAAAGTTTTCTTGCTTCCTAACTTCTGATAAAATTAATTATTTCGAAATTGATCCCATCCAATACAGGTCTGGTGGGCTAGGATATTCCTAAATCCGAAGTAAAAGAGGAGAAAACTCTGGGGTGTCTGCACCCAACTAACCTTCTACTTTCCAGTGTACAGTGAGAAAGACTCTCAGACCAAGTCCATCTCATCCTGAAGAAAATAATACACCAACACTTTGGCTACTGCTGAGCAGTGATCCCACAGCATCGAGATGACAATTCAGGCACCACTGACTCCCAAGCACAGTAACCTGGAGGTAGGCAAGAGGCTGAGAGGGAACATAGTCAGGACAGCTGATCCAAACTGGCCAAAGGGATATTCCATGCCATATTTCTGCTCAGCAATAAAAGACAGGAAAGGAGGGAGGCAGTGGGAGGAGTCATTTATTATTAAGGCATTTGTATTTCAAAGCAACTGCTGCATGTACCAAGACCATTCTTCCCAGGAGGTAGATAGAAATCACCTGCTGATGGGAAGTAGAGAAGAAATTGAGTTTGCTTTTTTCTGCTTCCACATGTGGTCTTTGCTTTTATTCATTAAATGGCCTTTATCTTGACCCATGAGATTTTCACCTCATTTTCTCTCCTGTTCTGCTGAGGAGAGAGAGTAAGAGAGTGGCTTGGTGGGCATCTGGTGGCCAGGCAAGGTTGACCCACCATAAAAACTCAGATGACCTGTGCCCTAGAAGTGCCCATTTTTTCTGGGGGAGGAGGAGCACAGGATGAGCAGTTCAGATATGGGCATTCACAGTAAGGTAAGATGAACACCCCCATCTACATCCATTCCAACTTTCTGACTGAGAACTGAGTATCTTCATCTCTATTATCAGCTCCTGTTGAATCATTATAGAAACCACCCTTCTGCAGGCAGGGTAGCAAACCCACGTAAGTCACAAGGACAGTTCACTTGCTCATAACCACATGAGCCTAACAGCAATGTTGGATCCAGATAATGGATCCAAAGTTGTGGATAATTAGCACTCTATGCCTTAGTTTCCCTGTGTGGAATAAATGTTGATTCATACTTGCCAAACACTGAAGACAATGGATGAAAAATTACTCTTAAAAGTCACTCTAATTCTTCCCAGAAAAAATTATCTATGTTTGTCCAAGGCAGAGAATCTCATTTCTTCCAGATGTGTTATGGTAAGGCTTTATTCTCACACATTTTTTTGTTTTCTAGAAGCCCAGTAGCCTTTTCAGGTAAAGCTTAGGAGGGAGAATACTTCTTTTTTGATAATTCCAACCTGACTTTTATTCCAATTCCTACCTGACATTATTTCTCAACAGATGAAGTCAGTCTGTCACAATGATCTTACAAAGAAATAGGAAATTACTAATTTCTGGCACTCAAATACAAGCTTTCTTTTAGCTAAACTCCAGGGAAAAAAAATTAAATACGAAGAAGTAGAGAGTTATATGTCAGCAAACAGAATTTCTATTTATTGACAATTTCCAGGGGCTCTTTGAGCAACAGAGCAGTACAAGGTCTGGTCTCTGGAGAATTTTTTCTGGTGATGCCCAAGCCTGGATAGCATTAAAGGATGGAATTTTGCAATTTCTCTTATGCAGCGAACTGTGAAGTTTTCATTTCTAGGTTATTTTTTTCATCAATTCCTTAATTAAAAGTAATCAGCAGACTGCTAAATATTCTGTTGTCTCATATTAGAAACTCACATGCAAATTTAGCATAGAATAGCAATTTCATTCCTTCATTAAGCAATAGTTGCCTCGCAATTTTAGGCTGGGAAGCTCTGTCATTGTAGGATTTTACATGGATACAAAGCAACCTCCTTGCAGGAGTTAAGTACCTTAGACATGACAGGGAAAATACCAATACAAACTTGCTTACATTGCGGAATTCTTATTACAATGAAAATTATCTGAAGCTACACAAGCTGTCACCCTACGGAGTTAGCTAAGGCTTAAAGTTGTATCTAACTTCTGATCCCACTTTCATCCATATGCTAAGCCATCTCACTGGAGTCTGATGAAGTTTTAAGTCAGGTTTAATGTCAGAAAACACTTAGAAAGGATGTGCCACTGTTTCTTTCAGCTGGCATATGCCTGTTTTGAAGTATAGGTAAAGTCCTCAGTGACCTATGATACTCCTCCTTCCCAGAGAACACACAAGAAAATATTCATACACATACCCAGCTTCCAACACCCAAGAGATCCTTTGGGTGTGTCCTGAGAATCTCTACCAACATGGGGGAGTGAACCTAGCAAGATGAAGACTTGAAAAATCATGCAGAGATAATGGCTGGGTTTAACATAGTGCTTCACTCTGCTAACTCTGCTGCCAAGACATAGTTTATAAAAGCACCATATACATATTCCCTAGGTTTGGGGATGTATAACTGGATTGTACCCATATATAAACTCAGGAATTTGAAAAGTTGTTCATAGCAAAACCCTCTTGCAGAAATGCAGGATGAATACCCACATAAGGTTTGGTGCCAGAAAAACAGGGGTGCAGGGCTGCCTACTGTGTCTCAGTATGGACCATGTCCTGATAACTAAAGGACAGTAGGCTATTCAACCTTGTCCAGTGCCAAAGCCCATGAGTGTATTTAACCAAGAACCTTCTGAAGCTGTAAGATATTCTTGTTTGCACATTCCAACTTTTGCTGGACCTTGAACGGAGCACTTTTGGATGGAGTGGGTTTACACACAGCAGATCTGTTATTAAAGCTGGCGCAGGTGGCCAGTGATATCCCGGTTAGCATTTTGAGATACACTTTGTGCTTAGAAGTCTAGCTTCATGTCAGAGCAGAGATTCACCACAACAAGAACAAAAAAAAAATCTAAATTAATTAATTTAAAGCTTTTGTTTTGAATGGGGACATGGAGCCAATATAGGTTGGAAAAGAGGCTGTTTCAGACTATGGAGAAGAGTCAACTCTCTAGTGAAAAAATAAAGCAAATTTTCCAAACTAATTTCCACACCTCTGCCACAAGCTGTATCTCCTGCTGGCTTCACAGGGAATGAGAGGTTTTTAAGTTTATCCTGGCTGAAAATCTCACATATTGTTCTGAGCAACTCTTGTGCTCTCTGACTCTGACTGAAAGGCTCTTCCAACACTTCACAGCTCAGCTGGCTGGAGAACTCACTTCCATTCTAGATGATAACTCTTAAGTACATGGTCTCTCACAAATCTGCCCTTTTACCTTATCAACCCTCCTCAAGCACTGATGTTTCCAAAGTGACCTGACTTGCCTCAAACTGTCCTCACATTGCTAATGGTTGAAATATGACCAGCCTTGGTGAAAATATATGTCTTTAGCATCCCAGCACTGTGGCCAAATGACAAAGGCAGTAGGGAGATGAATTTATGCTTGCTCTGTCTGAAACTCCTGATACTCTGTCAGCCTCAATACTATCAGGATTATGCCTGTACCAGCTTGCAGAGGAGATAATCAGTATGATCTCATGCAAGCATGCAGAATGTGTTTATCCACTTAAACAGCTTGCTTCCTTCAAAAAACATTTAACCTGTGGGAATTCCCAACATATTGCAGAATATTTCCAAAACTAGACTCTTTCTTGCATTCATGGATCATCAGTGCTCTGTTTCTGTGGTATTACATATTCTATGCAAAAGCAACACATTATGTGAATAGATACCCCATTTTTGTGCCATAATTGATATTGTGCCATAATTGATGTATTGAAATTAGGTAGGATACAAACTAAGTTAGATCAAACTGTGTTAATATTTGTCGTTCATAAAAACATATGCTAATGAATTTATCAGATAAAGACAGAGGAATTTTTCTTCTCAAACATATACAAAATATTTTTTTATGCAAAATGACCTTTCAGAGGCTTTGATTGAGAAAGACATCTGTTACTCAGGCAAATGAGCACATATCTAAGTTAAACCACAAGTACCAACAGAATTAGGTGTCCCCACTAATAGGCGTGCAATGTAAGAGAGTGCTTGTTTGCTCCATGAGGCCTGTATTTCCATATAAGTATTTAAAAGGAGCTTTGTCTAGGAAAAATGAGTGCCAGTCACAGATTCTACCAAGAATATTCACTCTGTGAGAAAAGCAGCCTGAACTGCCTGCAGCTCTAAACCCAAAGTAGAAAAAAAGTTATTTTAAGTTATCTAAATGATGACATTTTTATAATCCGAACTATAGAACTGAAATGTGTGGCCAAAAATCCAAATCTAAATGTATCAAGCTCTCTAGTACCTTCTGGCATGGAAATTACCTGCCTGCTGTTTCTAGGGCCATTTCTTAGAATAGCATGATGGATTTGACCACAGGAACACAATTTCTGGCTTTAAAATAATGCTGCACAAACAATTTTGGCTACTTCTGAAAGGAGAAATAGGCAAAGAAAATATTCTAAGAAATCCTAAACAATTGGGAAAGAGACAATAAAAGTTATTCAAAGGGGTTGTGGATTTTCCATACTTGGAATTAATCAAAATCCACATACATATGGCCCTGAGCAGCCTGTTCTAGAGGACTCTTATTTAGGCAGAGTTGGTGGATGACAGTCTGTAGGTCTCTTTCCACTTCAGCTATTTTATGACAATATTCTCTTATTATATTCAAGCCATTTTTTATCCTGATCTGTACTGATTTTCCAAATGATGGAGCAAACAGATGAGAAACTGTTTCTTGAAATTCAGAATTAAGCACAGCTAAAGGAAACTCAGAACCTTGACTATGAGTAATTATGAAGTTACAGATGATTTCAAAATCTAGACTACAGGCCGTTTAAACATATTTAGCCTTTGCGTTATATTTTTTTTCTTTGTAATTTTAGGAGGAGAAACTTTAATTGTTTATGTTTCCAAAACTTGTGAGTGCTTTCCTTTGCCTCTGAATCTTGTCTGCACTAGATCGTCGTCTGGTAGGATTTGTTTACTGTAGGGTTTTAGCTATTAAATCAAAAAGGATATCAAATTGGCTTAGGATGAAATCTTCATATGCATTTTTTTACATAACAGAGATTAGGAAGTGTCAAGGTAAAACCCAAAAGAACAAGAAATTTTTTTCCAGTTTGTTTTGAGATTTGCTACCATTTAAGATAAGCCTTTTTATAACCAACAGTTAGACAATCTGCTGTTATTGATCCCACAAACATCCTGTTTACTATCAGTGGATTGCATACAAACAGCATAGCTGAAGGACTGTAGGAACAATGACTTGCAGTCTTACAAGGTTTATCATCAAAAATGTGTCATATTGCTTCTCTTTCCTAGGGGCAATAGTTGAAAATTATCTGAGCAGACTATGGGAAATCAAACTTCAAGATGATTAGGGAGATGCCTTCACTCCAAACATTCTTGTGAATATGTGAACTGAGCTTCTGGAAGATTTCCGTGGCACTCCTCCAAGGAAATACAGTCACTGGCATGGACAGTCTTCTAGAAACAAAGGAACACAAATTCACTGATTCAAGATTGGAGATTTAATGTGGATTACAGGTGGATATTGTCTATCTCGACTTCAGCAAGGTTTTCAACACGGTCTCTCAGAACATCCTCATAGGCAAACTCAGGAACTGTGGATGAGTGGGCAGTGAGGAGGATTGAGAATGGGATGAACCGCAGACCCCAGAGGGTGGCAGAGGGTCTGGTTGGAGGCCTGGATGGGTCACTAGTGATGTGACCCAAGCTCAGTAACATTTAACTTACTCATCAGTGACTTGGGTGAAGGGGTAAATGACTCCTCAGCAAGTTCACTGGCAGGAGTGGCCAATACCTGATGCAGACAAAGTTCCTCCTGAATATGAGAAAGAACTTAGTTACTGTGTCGGTGACTGTAGATACAGAAATGCTGCAAAGCCAGGATTTCCTTGCTTCTCTCTAGTCCCGTGAGAGAGAAAAGTCTCTCACTAGAGATATCAGTAGAGCTTTTGTAAACTATGGACACCTGCAAATTGTTTTTCGCACAAGTAGAGAATATATTTTGGATATAGTTGACCAATCACCCCAGAGGGGTGGTTATGAAATTACCAATTAGACTATGAGAAAGTTATCCTATAAAAGAGCTGTTAAATAATGAAATCAATCAATCCTGCTGCACAATCCCCGCTTGCTGCCTCTCTCTTTCTCCGCTCCGCTCGGGAAACTGCGATAAGCACAACTACAAGTGACCACACACTGGAACAGATTGTCCAGAGAGGCTGTGGAGTCTCCTTCACTGGAAAAATTCAAGAACCATTTGGATGCAGTTCTGTGCCATGTACTCTAGGAAGAAGCAGCTTGAGCAGGGAGGTTGGACCAGATGACACACTGTGGTCTTCCCAGCATTATTCATTCTGTGATTCTGTGATTTGTCAAAGTCTACCTGTGCCTCATTAGTAAGATGTTGCAAGTGAAAATCCATGTTAGGCTGTATGCTAATTTGTTCCAGCTATATGGATATTCAGCAGCATTTCTGTTGCTCACAGAGATCTCATACATTAGGTAAAGAACTAGATGACATGCTAGAGCATAAAATCTCTAGGGGGAGTGCTAAAAAGACATGGTTTGATCACTTTATTTCCCCAAATGAAGGAGTAAAATAAGTCATAGAATCTTTAAGGTTGGAAAATACCTCTAAGATCATCAAGTCTAACCACTAAACAAGCATTGCTGTGTCCATTACCAAACCATGACCATAAGTGTCATATCTACATGATTTTTTTTATAATACTTCAGGTGACAGTGATCCTTCCCTGGGCAGGATGTTCCTGCACTTGACTGCCCTTTTGGTGGAAAAATTTTTTCCTAACATCCAACTTGAACCTTTCCTGACAAAACCTAAGGCCCTTTCCTCATGTTCTGTCACTGGTTGCCTGGGAGAAGAGGCTGACCCCCACCTGGCTACAGCCTCCTTTCATTGCAGACAGAAATAAGGTTCCCCCTGAGCCGCCTTTTCTCCAGGTAAAACAACCCCAGTACCTGCTCCTCATCAGACTTGTGCTTCAGACCCTTC